>JAQGAH010001635.1:0-12501 GCA_034696885.1 Lepidocyrtus paradoxus
TGTAAGCATGTAATTTTTGTTGTCATTGGTGAAATAAAGTCCCTATGTCCATTAACTTATAAAACGACCTGTATGTAATTGATTTTTTTGATAACGTTAAGGCTATAACCATAAGGGTGTGCCAATTTTTTTAAAGGACTGAAAAACATCTTCCAGATCAATTTCAAGAAAAGTTTCATATATAAGTAGTAAAAATGCATTCAGCACATAATGAGTATTTAGAAGTATGTCAATCTTTTCCATATTGAAAGCAGGAAAAAGAAAATAGCTTTGGTAGGAAAACAAACAAACAACAATCTTCTCTAAAGAAAGGCGTCTCCTTCTCCCTGCAAATATGTATAGTTAGTGTCGAACCTAACGGACTAATTAGGAAATTGTATTTATCACTCACGCTCATGCACTGTATTCCGTGCGGTCCAGAAACTAACGTGTACGATTCACCTGCCAATCCTACTTCTGAAAACTCTGTCAGATGTCATAAGGTAATCGAGACTGCCTAGAAAACTTGTCAATCAAAATGTTTAATTCAGTTAAATTGACGTTTATACGAAAAAAACAAACCTTTTTGAGACCTACAGTTTGGTTCCGATTGTAAACTTGTTCCATTCACTTTTTATTGTAATTTGTAATGTAATGGCAAATAATGTTAGTTTCATTTTGACACTTTTTGTCAGTATAACCCAAATCTATTGTTAAATATCTAATTATTGAAAAGAAAACGTCACACGCAAAGCAATCATGCAATTGAACAATCTTTTGATGCGCTATAGCTATCAAAATATGGATTATAACTTGACGGTTGCATACGTATTTTGTACTTCATGGTTTTTCTGCAAAGAATAACTTATACATGTTTTTGATTCCTTTATTTTGGGTCCGTCACGAATAGTCCTTGGACAAAAAGTCCAGTGACCATTAATCCGTGACGAAAAATCCCGGGTAAAAAATTCCCCGGTAAAAAATCCTAAATCCTAGTAATATAATCCTGTACCATATAATCCCGGAAAAAAAATTTTCTTAGATTTATTGACTTGGATCATTGACCAATTTTTATTTGATGGCTAATTAATAAGTAATAAGCTGTTGATGCTGAGCATGCTTAAGATAAAAAAAATGAAATGAAATGAAAAAAGTACATACACCTTTACCCCTAGAATAATTAGACTAGTCCTTTTTTTACTAATTTATCTTTGACGTAGTTGATAAGCTAATAAATAAATTGGGGGCATGATGCCGAGCATGCATGGAGAAAATGTAAATGTATATCCAGTAAATCCAAAGGTAAAGGTGTATGTACTTTATTTTTTCTACTTCAAGCAAGCCCAAGATCAGAATCACCTCGTGCAAATTAATTTTTTATTAATTCATTAAACTCTAATTAATTCTAGAATCTATTTATTTAAAAAATATATTTATTATTTATGTGAATATTTTAATTTGATAAAACTTAAAAATGAATGGAAATCAATACTTGCCTTTATAAATTTTTGTGTAATATTTGGAAAATTATTTGAAGATTTTGATGGGTTTTAGCAAAAAATATATAGGATTTTCTGTCTTAGGATTGATCACGAGGATTTTTTGTCGTAGGATTTTTTGACCGGGATTATTCGTCACGGATTATTTGTCACTGGACGAGTTGTCCTAGGACACTTCGTCGTGCTCCCTTTATTTTAACCATAAATACAGACTTATTCAAACTTGATCAAAATTGTTTCAGCAGGCAAAAATTTGATTAAACGGAAAAACTAAAACAACTAACAATAATAAAAAGTTTAAGTATCAAAAATACGTACATTTAGTTTTACAAACGCATACATCTACAAGCAATATTACGTAGAAACATTGTGCTGTCAAACGTGCAAAAATAGCCTTCTATAAGTAAATACTTTATAAGTCCACAATATAAACCCGTTTAAATTTTATTCGGGCACCGAATTCTCCGCAGGGGGTGCTAATCACATCAAATATTAATGAACATGAATGAATTTTAGGCGCGGGTAATGCTGATGACTAATCTATGTCTACATTATGGAATCCAGTAAAATTTTAAACTGCATACGTACAATTGTGCAGGAGAATACTATACAAAATATTGTTTAAACGAGAAACTGGGCATTTTATTTTTATTGTATTCATTTTAACTTAGAAAATTCAATTTTTTTCGGGAAATTAAAAAAAACCTATTATGCAAAAACTATTTAGATCCTCTCATAAAACCCCAGTCGAAATTATATCCCATTTGCCTTCCGATTCTTATGTTGAAACACCGCAGAGTCCAACAGTTCTATTTAAATTAAGGGAGTTTTTAAAGACGTCAAAATATATTTTCAAAGTAGGTGCTGATAGCAAACGTTTACAAGTAGTATCCTTATTTGGCAGTGTTTTCTCAACATCGACAAAAAGAGACTCCCCATCAGAAGAGAACATGAGAATCGATTTATTGCATAGTTACTTTAAGCATTTATTTACTTTAGGTTTAAGCACATACTCTAGCCAGAAACAACCAGGAACAACCTTGCAAAAATGGAAAATTGTAAGTTAACTAACGTTTGTTTATAAAATGTAAGAATAAAATATTTAAAAAAAGTAACATTATCTTTTGTGATTTCCAGATCCAGTTCTTGACAGTCACCATACTGTCACTGGCTCATGCTCTAGAACAAATCAAAGTTCAAGTTTTCCAAAATTCAAGTGCTGGGGTTGATGAAGGCTTTATTACTTTGGCATTGCTCGTTCTCAATTTATGTATTCGTTTGCTGTATTTGAACGTTGTTTCGTTGAAGCACACAGATCTAAGGCAACTTCTCTCAACATTCAGCGCAACTGAAATTAAATTTTCAAGCAACAAGCTCAAAAAATTGGTAAACCTTTATTTTATAGTATTAAAAATAAAATTTACACTCAAATATATATAATAATTTTGTAATGCTTTTCAGGTGACCTTTACTCCGCTTCTTTTAATAATCATGTCATTTGTTGACTCTTTAATATATGTTCTCTTTTATAATGTGGAGGCATCAGATTGGTCGTTGAGCGAAGCAATACTGTGGAGGTCATTTCGAGTACGACGCGTACTGTTACTGTGGTCTAACGAAAGTTTTCAAAACATATCTATTCAAGAAGATTTTGACAAGAAGACAGAAAATCTAACATGTTCCAATATTGCATTAGGAGGTGTTGGAATGTTCATAGAATTTTTTGGGCAGTTGCATAAAACTACGTGTTCAAACATTTTTTTCCTAACTGCCATGTCATTGCACCTTGCCTCCTCAGAACTAGCATTATCGTTTAAAAAGAACTTCAAATTTAGCCTTATTGCAGCTACAATACAAGGAAACAAATTAAGAAAATTCAAAAATCTTAGGAAGAAAAAAAACAATTTTTTAAATGAAACCGAAAAAAAGGCAAAGAAAATGGCTAAGTTAATTTGGATTCATTACAATGATATGATAAATTTATCCAATAATATTCATGTGGTATTTAATGGCTTGCTTATATTTATACATGCGAGCAATTTAATGTTGGTTGGAGATTTTATTTTCTTGACGCTAAACCAAAAGAAGAAAGACATATATTACGCACTTCGTTTTGTCAAAGTTGTTTTTGCATTGTGCACGTATTGGTTTGCTGTCAAAACATCCAAAAAGGTACACAAATTACATGAGATAGCTTCAAGGTTGAAGCTATAACTAACAATTGATACATATCGTAAATTATTTATTAGTCTACTCAATTGGGTCATTTCCGATTTTTAGCATAAGGCGTTATGTGAATGGGCCAGACAGACGTATTGCAATCAGGATGTAATAGTTATCAATAACCAACGAATTAAAAAATACGAACTAATGGAAGATTTATCGCATTCTCCTATTGGAATTGGAAGAGATCGATTTTACGTCAATGACGACTTTGTAATAAAAGTAAGTTTCATTTTCATTTAAATTCTCAAGCAACGTTTAATAATAATCCGCATAATACCGTCATTTGCTTCAGTTTTTCAGCGTCGTCGCATCGTACTTTGTATTCATTTCTGAGAAGCAGACCAAATAACAAAAGGAAAAACATAATTTTGACAATGAGGGTTCCATTCCATTTCGGAGCTTATTTCATTCTGGTCCTAATTATGATGGTACAATTTTCTGACTAAAAGTAAACAATTTATATTAAAAGAACGTAACTCTAATTTCTTATTGTTTTATCTATTTTTACCTAGGCTGGAATAGTTGAGGGTGGGAGAAAGTCGAAGGTCGGGACCTCCGATAAAAAGCCTGCTTAATGCCGTCGTTTTCGTGTTTTTGGATGTGTTATAAATTAAAAATATTTGTTTTTGAACAAAATTTGAATTGAAATAAAATTCTAATATCTATATAAATCATTTGTAAGTAATTTCTTTATCAATCTCTCATCTTTAGCAAATCAATAGACTTTAAAACATCATTAATCAGTAAATCAAAAAAATCAACACAGAGTGTTTTCAAATTCTAGTTATTGCTACCACCAGTTGTAAATCGCAAAATGATATATACCCATATAAAATAGCGTTGCTGCATAGATCTGATTTACTTGAAATCTTGCAAGCTATGTAAGTTTTTCATCTTGCACTGAAAACTTGTTTGTTGTATTATATGTATATATGTACTTCTGCGGATTTTTATCTGATACACTAGCTGATACATATGAACAAATAGAGATTCCAATAATATTCATGTGGTATTTAATGGATTGCTAACATTTTTACATGCGAGCAGTTTAATGCTAGTAGGAGATTTTGTTTTTATGACGCTACACCAAGAGAAAAAGATGTATTTACGTGCTTTGTTTTTGTTATATTGTGTACGTACTGGGTTGCTGTCAAAAAATCCAAGAAGGTATGCATATGACATACCATAACTTCCAGGTTAAAGCTATGACAAAACAAATTGATACCGATCGTAAATTATTTATTAGTCTACTCAATTGGGTCATTTCCGATTTTTAGCATAACGCGTTGTGTGAATGGGCCCGGCAGACGTATTGCAGTAAGGATGTAATAGTCATCAATTAACAACAAATTAAAAAATACGAATTAATGGATGATTTATCGCATTGTCCTATTGGGACTGGAAGAGACCGATTTTATGTCAGTGACGACTTTGTAATAAAAGTAAGTGTTATTTTTATTTGTAATTCTCAAACAATAATAATCCGCACAATACTGTCACTTGTTTCAGTTTTTTAGCGTCGTCGCATCATACTTTGTATTCATTTCTGAGAAGCAGACCAAGTAACAAAGAAGAAACGTACACTAAATACCGTACATTTAAAAATGAAGATTCCATTCCATTTCGGAGCTTATTTTATCCTGGTCCTAATTATGATGGTACAATTTTCTGACTAAAAGTAAACAAATCATATTAAAAGAATATAATTCTAATTTCTTATTATTTGATGCATTTTTATCTAGGTTGGAATGGTTGAGTGTGGGAGAAAGAAGAAGATCGGTGCTCCCGAACCACATAATACTTAATGCAGTCGTTTTTGGATGTGTTATTAAAAATATTTGATTATTGGAATTTTGAATTGGAATAAAATAAAATTTGCTTGAAAATCATTGTTAAGTAATTTATTATCAATTTCTAATCTTTATCTAATCATCATTATCAGTAAATCAAAAAAATCGAATCGAGTGTTTGGGAATGCTATTTATTACTACTACCAGTTGCAAATCGCAAAATGCTATATATGGATCAAATCGTTGTTGCATATATCTGATTTACTTGAAATCTTGCAAGCTAAGTTTTTCATATCTAATATTGCACTGAAAAGTTGTTTGTTGTATTATACCTATGTAACTTTGTATATTTATACACTAGCTGATATTCGTCCATCACTTTAACAGTTTAAGTTAAAGTTATATTAATACAAAATGTATTCAGCAAATTATTCGGTTGGAGATCCAAAGGCGTGAATACAGTATATTCCGCACGAAAAGTGATCCAAGCAACCCTTGCCGTTTCATGACATGATGATACGACATGGCAAAGTTGAAAAAATTGTGTGTATCCAACATACAATCGCAGAGGGTTGGTGACATGACGGCTACTATTGCCGTCGTCCCCCGTACATCGCACACGTTATTATTACACCTCCTGTTCTTTTGTCGTCGGTGGATAAAATAAAAGAATGCACCATTACACCGACACCCGTCTAAGGATGAAAAACGCCTTTGCATGAATAAATGTATTTACAGGAAATTATGGACCGTTTCTGATGTTACTTCTCCTGTTGTTGATGGATGATTATTATAGACTGGATTATTCAGACTGGAGATCCAGATCTGGAAGGAGGATCTCTCCAAGCAAGCGACTTTGATGGACAGACATTATGAAAACTTTCCCCCTCTTGTCATTGTCAAATATGAATATGTTTGCAAAGGAACCCCAAGCATGATGATATGAAAATAATATGCGTATTGATGAAGATGGTACAAATGATACAATGCAGTTATTCTCCAGGATAACATCACACTGTCGCAAATTGTCTAGAGTTTTCCGGTTGGGTAAAGGAGAAACAAAAACGCATCCGTCATGTTCATCCACGCAGGCTCAAGTCGGAAACAAATGTATGTTTGGGGAGTGCACTCAGAAGTTTCCGTAACGCTTTTTTCCCAGTGTGATCCGATTGTGATGTGAATTGTAAATGGACAGGATTAGTTCACAATTGTGCTGAAGGGATGAAATGGATCGGATAAAACAATACACGGCGGTGGTGAGTTGGTGAAGGTATATATCTCAGTGAAAAGGACAATGCAAAGTTCTGCGATATGAAATATGACGAACATGACATAAATATGCAATGAATTGGGGAAGAAAATTATGAACGGTCACATTTATATGGATATGTATGTATTATCTGTAAACAGGATGGATTATATTCGTCATCATAATGCAATTAAGGGGAACACAATGTTCATTAAACGGTTCTAAAACTGATTTGCATAAACCTGTTTTAGAACCGTTTAATGAACATTGTCATGAACATCATCCCAAATATTCGTCCTTTGGACTACTAACCGATGCAGCTCCACTGTTTGAGTGAGCAGTATACGAGAAGTGAATTTTAGAGAATCTTCCGTAACCTATTTTTTAAGCTGCCACAAGCACGTTTTACTCAGTAAAGAAGCTAAAGATGTTTAAGGGAAAATTACTTCTATTCTATCAGAGAAGATTACGAGTTGATCATGTAAACATGCCGAGAGCTAGTTTTATCCTTGATTTCATACCAATTAATAAACTAAAGAACTTTGGCAAGAAAAGGGTAAGGATAATGTGATTATTTCTTATTTTACCATGAAGGGAAAGGAGGGGTTGTGAAGAAGCACGAGCAAAAGTCTGTTGTAATCAGAATCAATGGAATCTCAACTTTCGATCAATCCTTCAAAGTTTTATTGGTATTACAAGTGAAAAAATAATGGCTTGATTTTATTCAATAAGAAATTGTAAAAAGTAAAATGACTTGATATTCTTAATTCGAAAATGGGATGATGACGACGGATACCCCTCCTCATGCATACGCTTGTTTTTCTCAGAGGGAAGAAGATGAATGTTTTTTACTGAGCTACTGACTGAGATGAAGAAATATGCTGATCATCGTATCCTATCATGAGGGTTATTGTAATTTAGGGCTTAAACGCTCGAGTGGGAACATCTCCAGGTATACTGCTTATTAATGATTATCACGATGATTATTCAGTTGTAAAAACAATGGGATGAGTATAAGTACAAGTAGGATCAGGATGATAATGATGAGTCGTGAGTGTACAACAATGCCACATTAGATCGTATGGCGTTTCTCTCGTCACATCTGCGATTATTGTGTGTGACATACAAAATGTACGCTTATGTCTCAGTATTTGCAACAGTTATGAGAACCTTAAACACCATCAGATAAGGCACTGTCTCGATTGTGGTGAGAAATCAATGAAAATTAGAATGCTAGATGCTTTGGTGAGGAATTGGGTAAGTTTTTGGCAAATCTTTTGTGAAGGCCAATTTACTTAAACTAACGGTCTCTGGCCAATCTTCATAATGTCAAGTGACATTGGGTGTTTCATTTCCGAAGAGTTCCAGATAAAAGTGTTAAAATAGTTTGCATGCGGTACATAATGAGTGATTAAAAGCATCTCAATCTTGTCAATTTTAGAAAGCAGAAGAAAGAAAATAGCTTTGGTAGAAAAGGAAAAATCTTTGCTAAAGGGAGGTATTTCCTTCTCCCTGCAAATAAGTATGTAGTTAGTCTCGAACCTATGAATTTGGAAATTGTATATATCCCACCACTCATGCATTGTATTCTGTACGGTCCATAAGTATACCTACGTGTACAATTTACCTGCCAAGTCTAATTCTAAAAACTCTGTCAGATGTCATAAGGTGTTCAAGAGTGGCTGGATGACTTGTCTAAATGTTTAATTCAGTTAAATCGATATTCATACGAAAATAAAACATTTTGAAAACCTACAGTTTGGTTTTGATTGTAAGCTTGTTTCATACACTTTTGTTATTGTAAAGACTGATAATATTAGTTTACCTATGACAATTTTTGTCTATTTAAGCCAAATCCATTCTTTAATATCTAATTATTGCAAAGAAAGCCAACTGAAACGTCACAAACAAACTATTCATGTACACGGTTTTTTTCCATTGAAAACAAAAATGAGTAAAGTTAATCTAACATGTTAAAATGCAATTGAAGATTATCTTGCTGCGCTATACCTGTCAAAACATGGATTATAACTTGACAGCTGCATACGTATTTTGTACATCATGTTTTTCCTGCAAAGAATAACTTTTGCATGTTTTTGATTCCATTAATTTATACATGAATACAGACTTATTCAAATTTGATCAAAATTGTTTCAGTAGGCAAACAATTTGATTATAAAAGGAAATTAAAAAAAAAACTAGTGATAATACAAAGTTTAAGTATAAAAATACGTTTATATAATGCACAAACGCACACATCTACAAGCGACATTACGCAGAAACATTTTGTGCTGTCAAATATGCAAAAACTAGTCTTTCGTAAATAAATGCTAATAAAGTTTACAATATGAATCGATTCAAATTTTATTTGGGCACCAAATTCTCCCCAAGGGGTGCCAACCAAATTAAATATTAATAAAGCTGAATCAATTTCAGGTGCTGGTAATGCTGATGACTAACCCATATCTCCGTTATGGAATCCAATAAAGTTTCAAACTGCAAACGTACAGTTGTGCTGGAGAATACGATACAAAATATCGTTTGCATGCAACACTGAACATTACATTTTTATTTGTATACATTTTAGCTTAGAAAGTTCAAATTTTTACTGGATTTTTTTTTAAAAACTCATTATGCATAACCTATTTAGATCCTCTCAAAAAACCCCAGTCGAAATTATATCCAATTTGCCTTCCGATTCTTATGCTGAAGCACCGCAGAGTCAAACAGTTCTATTTAGATTCAGAGAGTATTTTAAGACGTCAAAAAATATTTTTAATGTAGGTGCTGATAACAAAAGTTTACAAACAATAACACCATTTGGCAGTGTTTTCTCAACATCGGCAAAAAGAGACTCCCTATCAGAAGGGAACGCGGGAATCAATTTATTGCATAGTTACTTTAAGCATTTATTTACTTTCGGCTTAAGCACATACTCTTGCCAGAAACAACCAGGAACAGCCTTGCAAAAATGGAAACTTGTAAGTTAACTAAGGTTTGTTTTTAAAATGTAATAATAAAAATATTTTATAAAGAAAACATTATTTTTTGTGATTTCCAGATCCAGTTCTTGACAGTCACCATACTGTCACTGGCTCATGCTCTAGAGCAAATCAAAGTTCAAGTTTTCCAAAATTCAAGTGCTGGGGTTGATGAAGGCTTTATTACTTTGGCATTGCTCGTTCTCAATTTATGTATTCGTTTGCTATATTTAAATATTGTTTCGTTGAAGCACACAGACCTAGGGCAACTTCTCACGACATTCAGTGAAACAAAAATTACATTTTCAAGCAGCAAACTCAAAGAATTGGTAAATCTTTATTTACCAGTTATAAGAATAAAATTAACAATTAAAGTTTCTAGTATAATTTTGCAATGATTTTCAGGTGTCCTTCGTCCCTCTTATTTTAATAGTCATGTCAGTGTTTGACTCTTCAATATATGTCCTCTTTGTGAATGTGGACGTATCAGAGGACTGGTCGTTAAGCGAAGCAATACTATGGAGGTCATTTCGAGTACGGCGAGTACTGTTGTTGTGGTCTAGCGCAAGTCTTCAAAACATATCTATTCAAGAAGATTTCGACCAGAAAACGCAAAATCTAACTAGTTCCAATATTGCACTAGGAGGTGTTGGAATGTTCATTGAATTTTTTGGACATTTTCATAAAACCACTTGTTCAAATATTTGTTTTTTATCTGCCATGTCATTGTACCTTGGCTCCTCAAAACTAGCATTATCGTTTAAAAAGGACTTCAAATTTAGCCTTATTGCAGATACAGTAGAAGGAAACAAATTCAGAAAATTCAGAAACCTTTGGAGGAAAAAGAATATTTATTTAAATGAAAACGAAAGAAAAGCAAGGGAAATGGCTAAGTTAAATTGGATTAGTTACACCGCTATGCTAAATTTATCCAATAATATTCATAGGGTATTTAATGCATTACTAATATTTATACATGCGAGCAATTTGATGTTGGTCGGAGATTTTGTCTTGATGACGCTGCACCAAGAAAAAAAGGATGTGTTTTACGTACTTCGTTTTGTCAAGCTTGTGGTTGTATTGTGTACGTATTGGTTTGCTGTCAAAACATCTAAAAAGGTATACGTATTACAAGGTTAAAGCTATGACAAAAATTGATACCGATCGTAAATTATTTATTAGTTTACTAAATTACGTCATTTACGTTCAAATTTTTAGCATAACGCATTGTGTGAATGGGCCCGGCAGACGTATTGCAAACAGGATGTAATAGTTATCAATAAACAACGAATTAAAAAATACGAATTAATGGAAGACTTATCTCATTGTCGTATTGGAATTGGAAGAGACCGATTTTACGTCAATGTGTAGCGGCGTAGCCTTCTACCAGATTTTCCCTTGTAAGACAAATACCCAATTTTAGAGATAGCATTGCAAGCGTTGGTGGTATAGCTCAGTCGTTGAGAGCACTCGTCATGAAAGCGAGAGGTCCCGGGTTCATATCCCGGTACCGCCAATAAACTTTTGCAATGTTCCCCCTTCAAATCCCAAAGTCCCTATCTCTATCTTTTATTAACACCCTTTCCATTACAAATGACGACTTTGTAATAAAAGTAAGTTTTATTTTTATTTGTAATTCTCAAACAATATTTATTCGCACATTACCGTCACTGTCACGTTTCAGTTTTTTAGCGTGGTCGCATCGTATTTTGTATTCATTTCTGAGAAGCAGACCAAGTAACAACAGAAAGAACACATACTATCAACCACCAACATTTTGACAATGAGGGTTCCATTCCATTTCGGAGCTTATTTCATTCTGGTCCTAATTATGATGGTATGATCTTCTGACTAAAAGTAAGCAAATTATATTAAAAGAACGTTGCTCTAATTTCTTATTGTTTAATGCATTTTATCTAGGCTGGAATAGTTGAGGGTGGGAAGAAGTCGAAGGACGGGACCTCCGACAAATCGCCTGCTTAAATGCATTCGTTTTCGTGTTTTCGGATGTGTTATAAATTAAAATTATTTGATTATGTTTTAACAAAATTTGAATTGGAATAAAATCCTAGTATATTTACAATTCATTTTTAAGTAATTTATTATTAATCTTTAATTGTTAGCAAATCAATGGACTTTATTCATCATTAATCAGTAAATCAAAAAAATTAATTCAGCGTTTGGGAATGCGATGCTATTTATTACTAACACTCCTTGTAAATTGCAAATGCTATATAATAAATGAGCGTTGCTGCATAGGTCGGATTTACTTGAAATCTTGCAAGCAAAGTTTTTCATCTCTAATATTGAACTGGAAACTTGCTTGTTGTATTATATATATGTACCTCTGTAGATTTTTATCTTATACTCTAGCTGATACATAACAAATAGAGATTCCAATAATATTCATAGGGTATTTAATACATTACTATTATTTATACATGCGAGCAATTTGATGTTGGCAGGAGATTTTGTCTTTGTGCCGCTACACCTAAAGAAAAAAGATGTATTTACGTACTTTGTTTTGTCAAGGTTGTTGTTGTTTTGTGTACGTACTGGTTTGCTGTCAAAACATCGAAGAAGGTATACACATTACATACCATAATTTCTAGGTTCAAGCTATGACATAACAAATTGATACCGATCGTAAATTATTTATTAGTCTACTCAATAATTGCGTCATTTACGTTCTAATTTTTTGCATAACGCGCTGTGTGAATGGGCCCGGATGTCGTATTGTAGTAAGGATGTAATAGTTATCAATAAACATCGGATTA
>JAQGAH010001636.1:0-12496 GCA_034696885.1 Lepidocyrtus paradoxus
AAATACACAAAACAAAACACCCTCTAATTGGAGGTGCGGAGATACACCGACCATAACATTCCGAATTAATTTTAGGGTCCATTTTGCAGGTTTATGCTACAAAAATTGCATATGTGAATTTAGAAGATTTGTTTTATAAGATACACAAACAAAAATGAAGATAAGGCAAGCTCTTTAAGCGATATCAGTCTAACAAGATAAGACTTAAAATAGACATGTTTAGTATAACATCATCTGTCACTCAAAAATTTGAGGAAACCGTCTTCACTTTGATCGCCTCAAAAGCATGTTTAAATGTATGAAAAACTATTATCCCGTACGGACCGGAATTCCAAATCCTCCATATCGGAATTTTTACACATCCAACGTCCAATATATGATTTTTTGCCATTCTAAAAAAATGACATAGATAAAAATAAATTTTTGCATTAATTTTGAAAATTAATTACCATTAGATTTAGCAAAAAAGGGTTAATTGGAGGTCCGGGGCATCGATCCCCGTACCTCTCACATGCTAAGCGAGCGCTCTACCATCTGAGCTAGACCCCCAATTGTTGAAGGGACCGTTGGTGAATCCATTATTTTAACGGTCACTTGAAGGTTATCTCATAACGACATCGCTAACCACTATCTGACCAACAATGGGCCGCCTTAAAGCAACCAGAGCGAGGGATGAAGGTACTCTTTACTTTATTTAAGGCAACGCAAGGTTAACATTACTAACGCAGCAACTTGCTTCTCTTTGTCTCTAAAAAATCTTTAGGCGGACGCTTTTCATACTTTAGTTAAATGCTAACTTAAAGCTATCTAGACCCCTTGATATGAAGGTTGTATGAGGATTTTGCTACTTTGCTTTGTGTGACTTTATTGATTAACTTTCGGTTTTTCTATGATTGGATTACTAATTTGATATTATCAATAAAAATGGCGTATTGCGCTATTGACAGACTTTCCAATGGACCAACAGACGGAGTTTCAAACGTTTCAAAGTTTGTAGTAATAATTTGAATGAATGATGAAATAAATTATTAAGCAATAATAAAGTAAGGTTTTTGTTTACGTTTTGACGAAACCTACGTTTTTATTTTCGAATCGATATTATAATTTTGGAATTTCGAATGATGTAGCGTAGTTAAACTGCGAGAAGATTTTTACTTCTTGTAATATCCATATCCAGCATATCCCAATCCTCCGTAGTTGGCGTAGCCAAGTCCAGAAGAATAACCATAGCCGGAGTAAGCTGGGTAGGCTCCATAGGAAGCATATCCTCCGTAGTATTGGGCGCTAGCGGCGGCGATAACGGCGACGAGGACAAGGAGAGCGAACTAGAACAAAAATTATTTGCAAATGAGGATTTGTCAACATTTATTATTTACTTCTGAAAACGTTATTTTACAATATTTTTAAATTGACTTACAAGGCGAGACATGTTGAGATTTGGTTGGGTTGCTTTGCAAGCGACTTGTTGATGTGATTTGTTAAAGGTTGAAATAGGCTTTGATACTGAACTGACCAAACTCCCGAGGTATTTATACCCGACAGGGATCCTCTGAATGTAATACCTGTGATGCATCTGAACAGACTAAAATCATCCATTCATCGTTACATTTTTTTTCAGCGCAAGTGCTCACATTTTTTTATTCGTTGGAGTTCTTTGTAGCAAAATACCCAGCCTCCATGATCCACGTATCTTAAAAATTATGTAATTCATATCTGTATAGTTGGTCCAGAAAGTGGGAGGATGAAAACAAAAGGTATATACATTACAGGCGATGAGCAAACCTGTTCTGTATGGATTGTTTTCAAGATATCCACTGGTATGACTTTGTCGATGCATGAGTCAAAAGTGATTATGATTATTGATTTGGGACTGGGTTAGCGCGGTATAATGCAGTCGTCGGAAACATGCACCACGCCTTCGTTTTGCCAAATATTAGATAAAATAAAGCAAAGCAAAGATTAAATATTTGCCAAGTTTTTCTCCATCTTAGACTCCTTTTCGCAAGCTACTTATTTGTTTCAGTTTAGCTCATAATGTTTATCCAGAGCAAAACTCCAGTTTTATTATGACGGGTTCGAATTTTCAATTTAGATTATTTCAGAAGCAAATTAATTTGACTACATTCCCCATTAATGATAATTTTTATCAAAATTTGATATGCAAACTTTCAATACAAGAACAATCCAGCATTAAATAATAATTTTAAGGTTTAATTATTAATTCTTATCATTGTATCGTCATCGAATAGGAAAGCATTTCATAGACTGATTCAGCAAAACGCTTGATTGAGTACTTCATTATATGGATTGATATATATAGCAATGATGATGATATGGGATTTGCCTAAATTTTGGATATGGCCGTTTTGAGCAAGTAAAGTAAAGGGTCTTCTTATTCGCTCTGCTTGCTTTAAGGATGCGCATTGTTGGGTAGATAGCGGTTAGCGATGTCATTATGAGATAACCTTCAAGTGACCGTTAAAATAATGGATTCACCAACGGTCCCTTCAACAATTGGGGGGGTAGAGCGCTCGCTTAGCATGTGAGAGGTACGGGGATCGATGCCCCGGACCTCCAATTAACCTCTTTTTGCTAAATCTAATTGTAATTAATTTTCAAAATTAATGCAAAATTTTATTTTTATCTATGTCATTTTTTTGCAATGGCAAAAAATCATGTATTGAACGTTGGATGTGTCAAAATTCCGGTATGGAAGATGTTCGTACGGGATTTTTTTCATGCATTTCAATAATTCGCCAATGTGCCTTTGAGGCGATCGAAGTGAAGGTAATGTTTCCTAAATTTTTGAAATGACAGATGATACACCTCACCTGGCACTTCCGTGTAAGTGCAATCAGTTACTTTGGGCAATGCAGCAATTATGTCAGTCCAATTAGCATTGACAAAATCTAGATATCTATTGCTACTGCTAGACCCCTCTGAAATCGCTGAAAGCACATGCATGTGATAAATCACAGCTTCAATTTCATTTGAAATAGGGATGATCAAAAATGAGTAATTTGATGTCATTTTGTATTGATAGCAAATGTATTATGTGAGACTACATAGATGATGCTTTTGCAGGGTTGCAAACATTTGTGGCCATATGTCATTCGCGTTTTTAAAACGAAATATATTATTGATTGTCATGTTTGTAATAAGAATCATTTCTTATAATTTACCTAATTCAAAAATAAAATCGTAGGTTTCATCAAAAAGTAAACAAAACACTTTACTTCGTTATAGTATTTTATCACAACGTGAATCATAAATATCTCACCCCTACCAATGTCACTATCATGATAGTCAAAGCTGAATTTGTATAATCACAGAATTATTCATGTAATCTGTTGATCGCAATTGGCTACGCCTAGCTCTGAAAAGGTTTAAATCAGACTGAAATTCAATTGTCTACGTCCATGTTTAGAAGGGCCGACGTCAGCTTTCTTGGCATTTTTTTATTCTCTACAGTTAACATAAAATCATAGGCTACTGACAAAATGACTTTGGATTCAGTCCTTCCTCCGACCTAACCTCATACTCAATTTTTTGGTGTAATGATTGAGAAGAGGTTTCCAAAATTATAAAAGTTGTTAACTTACTTATTTATATGTAATTCAATGACAAATGCACTACAAATGTAAAGAAGGTTCCTGATACATTCTCCAATTTCTTATATTTACTTATTCACTTAGTGTCGAATCAAACTTTATTTAATATTGCTGCGTTTGTTTTCTCATAGAAAAGAGAAATTCTAAATAAAACCACATAAAAAATATCACTAATTTGTGACTGACAGTCAGGCAGTGCAACTCCAAGTGGACATGACATCTTTTAACTTCCATTTTTACTTATCAGTTACACCTACCTTCGTATATCCACAGTTCTTCCTTCCAATCTCTTGTTGATAATTTCATCAAGGTTTACATTAGGAATATATCAATATTCATATACAACTGGAGAAAACTACTTATTCAGGCTTCTTATGGTTTGTTGGGTGCATGAAAATCCATGGCATCAAATGTCAGGAACAAACAAATTAATCAAACTGTCATTCCTTCCTCCTTAATCGACTTCCAATATTCTTTTGACAAGACTAAAGTAAGCTTAATAGGTAAATTTCTATACTGGCTCCTGAAATCATTTTGCTTCTCATTGCTTAAGCATAAGCAACAAGTCAAAAAACTCGGCTTCCATTTCTAAATATGTCCAGTAATTTTCCACACCTCCCACGGGCAATGGGGATATTTTTTCTGATGGTCTGCCTTGCTCGTTCCAAACTGGGTGCCTCACTGGGAAAAACTTGCGGGCCTGAGAATCGATGTGACCCACCCGATCTCTTATCATGTGTCAACAATACCTGCGTTGAAAAAGGAACTCAAGGAGACATTTGTACAGCCGACCACGAGTGCCAGAGAAAACTGCAATTATTTTGCAAAAACGGGATTTGTTCCTGCGATTCAACAGAAGCGATTTTCGACAAGGACCGAAAAGTTTGTGCCCGCTTGGCTGGGATGTCATGTGTGGACAAATCTGGAAAATACAAGGCCCTCCCTTGCGTTAATATGGCGAATTGTGATCATCGCCATAGCTGGGAGGATGCAAAATGTCGGTGTAGAAGAGGCTATTTGAAGTCCAAAGATGGTCAATGCTACCCCGACTATGGGGAATCCTGCAGTGATTGCAATCCATGTCATGAAGAGTTCACCTGTATCAATAAACAATGCAAGTGTCCCTTTCCAAATCACCAGTATCGGCACGCCCTGCTGGATAAATGTGTCAGTTTTGTTCGTGGCCCATGTCTTGAGAATGAAAACGGAACGCTTCGAACATTTCCTTGTGTACATCACGCTGAATGCAAAAATCCGTCCGGTTTTTATGAGTGCACTTGTAACGAAGACGAAGGCTACGTCCAAAGCAGTTACAGAATGTGTAAGCTCAAATACGGTCAGAACTGCACAAATGACATGTCCGGCGAGTGCGATCCAGTGGGTGGCTTGGTATGTCGGAATTTCAGATGCTCTTGCGGCGACTTCCAATACTATGACGCGTCCCAACAAAAATGCCGGGGACTTGCAGGCTCTGCGTGTGATCCAAAAGATGATAAATTTTGCACGCCCAATGCATTCTGTCGGAAATTACGTGGGGAAGACGATGTGGGTGTGTGTCAGTGTCTGGATCCAAGTTTTCAAAAATCTGATAGAACCTGTTTACAAAAATATCAATTCGCCGAGTTATAATTGACAAAATTAACTAAGTAGTACTAATATTTTAATACAGACTATTTATAATCAGTTGATGTTACATTTCCATAAAAATATTACCCACTCCATAGTCACTTATTGTTAAATTAACCATTTGTATAAAGAGGAAAGTGTTTTTTCCCCACAAATTCTTAAATCACGGACATAACGTATTTATTCCTGCATAGCATATAGCACTGGCTGCCTCATTTTTTGCATGTTAAATTTCATATCATGTGCAAATCAAAATACCTAATTGCACATACTCAAGTAGAAGTAATTTATTGCTATTTAATAACAGTAATAAAATATCATCCTATATGTTTGCAACTGCGTAAAAACATGATCTATGAAATGTCGCATAATACCCCATACTTATTGCTATTAATGATACATGACACCAAATTACTCATTTTTTATTAGTCCTCCTCTACACTGATCACTGATCATATCATAAATGTTGAAAAAGACTGGAAGAACAAAGTTCACAGTAAATTTGCGAGGAGCCGAACCCAAAACTGCAAAATACAATTGATTTATTAGCAGCAGAGGAAGGATGTCGTGATTGTGATGTCTCTTTCCAAACCAACCTATATATTTATCTTAAAGGTTAATTGACGGAGATGATAAAGTCAAGCAACATTTTGAGCAATTCGAGTAAACGAAACCCCTTCACATTTCCTATCATTATTTTTTTTTTCAGATAAAACATGACAGAAGCATATTCCAGCACCAAAAAAAACTGTCATGGGTCATATCAGTGAAAAATCTGACTCATATTGGGATATATCTGCCGTAAACGGCATAAATAACTTTACTTTTTTATTTTCGCTCTGTGTTTTTACCAAAATCCTCAAAATTGTAATTATAATTATGGCATGGTCAAGGGAGTAGCAAAAAAAAGCTCCACAGTTGAGATCCCCAGCAACAAATTTTTTAATGTACTTTGCATGTCCACATAAGTGGGAGCATGTCATATACCTACGCTGATGATTTTCTTGTCTCAAACAGCAAGAAAGATGTTCTGCCCTGATATAATTATGGTGTTGAGGACAGTTTGATGACATGTTTATATTTCGCCCTACGAGTTCCGCTTGTTACAATGCCGCCACATTCATAAACATAAATTCCCTGCCAGTTATAATATAATCGCGAGTTATCATCCCAATTGTTGTGTTGAGCAAATGGCTTTTCTCATTTTTTTCGCCAATTTATAATAAGCATGGGATATTATGTATCTTGGGAAGCTAGCAGCCTATATGATATGGATTGGGCTATTTGAGAAGATGAATGTTCAAGTTTTTGGGAAATTATAGTGGGGCTCCTTTACATTTGAAGATTGCGATTTACATTAGAGCAAACTAATCAATTAAAAGGTAAGTAAAGCAAGGTAGGCTAATACTTTTTCTTTTGCTTTGACGTCTCGTGGTGGACGGCTTCTGTAGGCTAATGATGGGGGACTGGAGTCATATATGGTGCCTTTGATAGGTATATGGATTGATATTTTTTAAGTATAAATAGGGTGAACCAGATCTGACTGGGTATCAGATGAAGTCATCTCGAGCCAACGTAGCCATTAAAAACAAATTCTCTTGATAATTATTCCAAAAGTTATTTTACTATTGGTGGAGTTGTTAAATAAAAATTCCGAAATGATTAAAATTGTAAGATTTTAAAAGTTATAGTTCCCATCAACTAAATAATTGGTTCATATAATTTTAAACAAGGCAAGTTTTTTTTATAACTTTTTATAATTTTATTTTAGACTCACAGCCTTATCGTCTTTATTGGATTAGCTGCAGTGGCTGCTGGCCAGCTTGCGGCTCCAATTTCGCTCTCCGGGATAAATGCCCATCATGGAGGATATCTTGGTGGGGTTGGTGGCGCATACCCAAATGTTCTCGGGGGTTATCAAAATATCGGAGTTGACCCTTATTATGGAGGATATCCTACTTCCAATTATGGAAGGGTTCCTGTCTCATTTAATGGAGCTGTGCCCCTTGGCTATGCTGGACAGGCTTATGGAGGTTTTACTACTGGACATGGATTTGCTGGACTTGCAACTGGACATCATGGCTACACTGGACTTGCCACTGGACATGGTTATGCCGGTCTTACTACTGGATACGGAGGCTATGGAGTACCATCCCATGGAGGAATTGCGATTCACCAAGGTGGAATCCCAATCAATAAGGGTTTGGCCGTGAATGGAGGTATTCTTCCATATGGTGGATTGGGCTCAACTTCCAAACAAACTTTGACCTCCAATGAAGTTGTGATTAATCATGGAGGAGTCGGTGCGTCCCGCCAGTGGGTGCAAAGATTTGACAAAAATTAATTTCCTAGAGGCTAATCTGAGTTCAACGGGGTTTGTTGTATGACAACTCGTCGCTTTTTTAACATTTGCTTATTCATTTTTTAATCATTACAAATAGTATTTTTAAACTCATTTTGTGCATTTTTACATGGCATTGTTCATTTATATAACATGTGATAAATAAGTAAATAAAATCCAGTACATAATACCTAAAATGTTTTGAAACCTTTTTAAATGGAAATTCCAACGTTTACGCTTCTTTTTAACATGACTGTCGAACTGACCAAAATTTGCCTTACTTTTTTAAAATATGTTTACTTTTGTGCATATCGTTACATGAAACTCTGTGCATGATAACTGCTTATGAAACCTGGCATTTAGTGTCTCCCTCATCATGACTTGTATTTCTGCATGCATTGTCCTTTTGTACTTAAAGTGTATGCGAATGACATCGTTTGAAATCCGTGCGCTTCTACTTTTTCAAATTACTCCCCATTCTACATAGCTCTGGAATTGATTTCACAAGTTGGAAGTGCCAAGACCAGTTCGAAGTTATCTGTTCCATTAAAAACTAGTCCAAGTACTTAATTTTAAGCTTAGCAGCTTTAAAGTTAACCCATCTTCATAACTGGCACCTAGCTGGAGAAGAATATTTTGAACGCTTTCAGCAAACTTAAAATTCAGAGCGATTCCATTGTTACAGCTATGCACGTTGGATTACTCATTGATGCTCCTTCCTGTTGACTTCCAATCTGAATGGACACTAGTCGTTTCCGTTAGGATTTTTCAAGTTAAAAATGGCCATACCTACTTGGCTCACGTGGAGCGTTTGCATAAAAATTCCATCCCATTATCATGAAGGTAGATTGTGAATGTCATCAAAGTCATCACAGTACCCAGAATTGTACCTGCATAGTATTTACATCCTAGAAGTTTTGCCCTATCAAATGCCAATTGCCATGATTCTACAAACCAGTTAAGCGTGACAATACGTCCGCACGTCGCGCATCGGCGTGAGCCCTGCTAATTAATGACACCGGCTAATTAATGGCGATCAAGAAACTGTCTTTTGCATAGTCCATTTTATAATCATCATCATCAGGAACTAACAGAGATCATTGATCAAGATCATGGACACAATAAATTCTTCCTCCTGGAATTTCGTATGGAAAGCAGATCATACTAAATACTTCAAGAAGGATTGATAAATTGATATAACTGTAAACTGAACTACTTCAATTTATTAACCGGAACAGGGCCATTGTGAAATTAAAACGATATTTAACAAAACCGTTTTTGTCGCATACAAATGACAAAGGGAAATTGTTGAGCTAAAAAATTAATGTATAAATAGGCGAAATGAAAACTTTGCATTATCAATTTGGTGGTGACCACCAGAGCCTTCTCATATTGATACAGCTGCTTCAAATATCTTTTATCACAATGCATAACCTTGTAAGTAGTTTTAAAATTATGCATCTGAAATTTTATATTTTGAAACATAACCTAAAACAAACTTAATTTTATGAATTTGCTTTTAAACTTTCCAGCCGTTCCTGATTCTTATTTTGATAGCTCTAGCCCACACAGACCTGGGCCAAGGACATGGCGTCGAGCTTGGAGGATGTCTTAGTGAAGTACGTGGACTTCATCCAGCTCTTAACTCAGGTGCTGGAAGGCGCTATGGTGTACCTATACCTGGATACGGTTCAAATTACGGTGGTGCGGCTGGAGACGCATTAGGATTTAACCATGGACTAGGGGGTGTCCGCCGAAGACGCCTTCGGCGTCCTCTTCCAAGCTTTAATCCGAATGAAGTAGGAGTAGCATTGCCACATGGATT
Source organism: Lepidocyrtus paradoxus (assembly GCA_034696885.1). Lineage (NCBI taxonomy): Eukaryota > Metazoa > Arthropoda > Collembola > Entomobryomorpha > Entomobryidae > Lepidocyrtus > Lepidocyrtus paradoxus. Next base: position 9,404 of record JAQGAH010001636.1, read on the forward strand.
CCCTCCACCGGTTAGTGGACCCATTGGAAATGGAATACCCCTAGTTGATCCTGATTATCCTGGACACGGACCAAGTTTTACTCCTGATGGATATCCAGTTCCACCACAGATTGGTGGAGGAGTTCCCCATAATTTCTATCCTCCTGTTCAACCAAACATTTTAACTCCACCAAACCAGGTTATTGTTGGAGGAGGGCCGCCCTATGGAAATTCAATAGCGAATGGTTACTTTGGTCAAAATGAACATATTTCTGCTCCTCCCCATCCTCTTGTTCTCTCCGGCACTGGTGTAGCCACTCCAAATGAGTATCAAGTAGGGAACACGATAATTACAGGAGACGGAGTTGTTTTGGCTACTCCCAACGGGGAGTTGCTGCACCCTGCAGTTGGAAGACAAAGGAGCTTCCAGTCAAGAACGCGCAATGGACTGGTGACTTCAAACGAAGTCGTTGTTACACGTGGTGGAAAGTTATCCTCAAGCAGTAGATCATATTCAAACAGAGTTTACCTCTGAATTTTAACTTCCGGTATAATTAAGTAACCAACACATAGACTAATTTAAATTTATCATGACATCAACTTTTATACTGATCTACACTAAAAATACACAGTAAGTAATACTCAAATGATTCCTGTGACCGCCTCATGACTCATGACATGACTATATATGCCTGACCATAAATATCTCAATACCGAATAAGGTATTTCGAGACCCCAATTACAAGTAAAGACAAAACAAAGACAAAGACGACAATTGAATTACCTTAATCATAGTTTTTTATCTGAATAAAACATTCCATAACATTGTATTTTCAATTCGCCCCAATTTGCAAATGTCAAAATTTGTACATTTTTTTCTCCAGACGAGGCCAAACCGATATACATGGGTTAGAACAAATCAGGGCAATGAGGAATGCTAGCCGGCTTGATTGCCTCAGTCATTTGCCAATGCCAATGGAAAAGTACGATATTTCATTGCTCATTGTGTGAGCCAAGTAGCAGCAGTAAAAGCTTGCTTCCACTCCACTCATGTTCTTTTTATCTTTCTTTTACACCGACTCGCTTGCATGTTACACCATTCTATGTTTCTCAGGCTCAAAACACATTACTCCACAACACCTCAGCATTTCCATATCCTTCTTCAATGCCCTCCCATATCCGAAAGAGTTGGCTTAGATAACCTGAGCATGTCCTAGTAATGTTGTAAGTATGGAGGATGCGAATATGTGTACAATTGCAATGGATGGATGTTTTTATGATAGGATTTGTTGTGGTATTGAAATATCAGAATACTTTTCTGGAGCGTATTAAGTGTGAATTGAGTTTAATTTGGAGGAATCGTAAACGGCTAAATTGAATAAAGCCTAAGAAATATGTAGTTCATTATGTTAGTGACGCAATAATTTTATAGTGAAAAAATCAATTGTGGACGCACGTTGTCTAGTTGTCTCCTGACGTATGTGTGCTTTCCATTTGGATACTAAAATCGGATTGATAAACAAATTTACATGTAGGTAACAATACAATTTAAATTATCTTTATGACTCTTGACTCTACCTCTTGCCATCTTCATGCAAAGTAAAGTAATGGAATTCTGAGGTCAATGGCATAAAAATGTGAATGTGTCAGTGCAAATGCTCTATAACTAGTGACACGACGACCTATAATAAGTTTCGAGCATGGCATTACAAGTTATCTGTAAAGGGCTCACAATCGCAGTTTACAAAAATGATAATATATTTTATTGTGATTTTCTGTAGATTTATTTAAAAAATGAAGTCACGCGGCAACAATGAATTCAAGTCACCAGGACGAGCGGGGACACCGGACAGTCCTGGGAATACAAAGAAAAAGAGACGAATGTCCACTGCCGCATCAGGCTCCAATTCTGGATCCACACCTCCAGTGGGGCAGCAAAATCAAATGTGTGAATTGTTACCTCCACAGCCAATGGCAGGTTAGACTAGACAGGAACAGTGCAGTAAAAGAAATGATAAATAATTTGGGATGAGGTCAAGTTAAAAAAATGTAATTTGTACAGGTTACGGAGATACGCTGATTGCTTCCAACCCTTTTGATGATCCTCCGGTTTCATCACCTATGGGAATGGGTGGTCCTCCTCCGGGACCCCAGATGATGGGGAGGATGCCGGGTCCAGGGATGATGGGGATGAATCGGATGCCAGGTCCTCCCCCAGGCCCAAATATGATGCAGGGGCCTCCTGGTTCAAATATGGGACCTCGGATGGGAGGACCACCACCACCGGGAATGTCACCTGGGCCTGGAATGTCTCCAGGTCCAATGGGAATGTCTCCTGGTCCAATGGGAGGTCATGGAAGCCCTTTAGGAGGACCTATGAGTGGTCCCATGGGAGGTAGCCCATTAGGACCAGGGTCTATGGGTGGTCCAATGAGTGGTCATGGAAGTCCTTTAGGAGGTCCTATGTCAGGACCAATGGGAGGTCCAATGGGAATGTCTGATGGCCACGGGGGACTTTCTATGGGTCCTGGAGGACCTCAAATGGGGCCAGGAGGGCCTCAGATGGGACCTGGTGGACCTCAGATGGGACCTGGAGGACCAATGGGTCCAGGAGGACCTCAAATGGGACCAGGAGGACCTCAAATGGGACCAGGAGGACCTCAGATGGGACCTGGAGGACCTCAAATGGGACCAGGAGGGCCTCAGATGGGACCAGGAGGACCTCAGATGGGACCTGGAGGACCTCAAATGGGACCAGGAGGGCCTCAGATGGGACCAGGAGGGCCTCAGATGGGTCATGGAGGACCAATGGGTATTGGAGGACCACAGATGGGTCCTGGAGGTCCTCAAATGGGACCTGGGGGACCGCCAGGTGGAATAAATAATGGGATGAGTCCTATGGGGATGCAAAACCAATGGAATGGACCTCCAAAACCCATGCCAATTCAGAGTGGGAAAGTAATTGAACTTTTACCATCCAACTTTAATTAACTCGACGATTTAATTCACAGTGCATTAAAACGTATTTTATTTTTGCTTCTCAGATATACCCACACGACCAACCAATGGTCTTCAACCCACAGAATCCAAACGCTCCTCCAATTTATCCGTGCG
>JAQGAH010001637.1:0-12485 GCA_034696885.1 Lepidocyrtus paradoxus
AATAAATGCAAAACCTCCAGCAATTACGCATATTATTCATAACTGCATGGTATTTAAACAGGTATGTATTTGACTTTAATAAAAGTATGTTTATATACAAATTCCATCAGATTAACATGTATAATATAACAACGCATGGGTCCTTGCAATATGTATTATTATTAACGTTTTGCGCGACCTAAATATCTTGCATTCGCAGATAGAAACTCTGGAAGCGGAATGGCAGGTTTTCGTTAATTAAATGTGGATACAATTACGGGTTGGGTATACAGTTACACTATTTAAACATATGCGGTGCTCTATGACAAAAGTTACAACCAAAGTTGCATAAACCTCGAGTTTACTTTATTTCCAATTCTGCACACAAATCAGAGCGCGCATATAATTAGCTTACATACGTTGATTTGCAAGTTTGGCAAAATACAAAACATACACAGAGATTATTATAATCTCTTACTATGAAACTCAGGAAGGATCTATGATTTTTGACAAACTATCTGGACTAAAGGGTACTGTAATGTTAGTCCCTTGTATATAACTAACACACGTACGTATTTACAACATAACAATTTATTTATTATATAATACGGTAGATATTTTTTTCAAAAACTTAGTCTAAATTGAACCATAAACATCATCATAAAATATTTGCTATTAATTATTTTTAATTTATGTTATTATTACAATGTTACATGGCATATATTCTAAATTAAACCTACCCATATTTTATTATTTTTCCGGTTATGGATGATATAAGAGTATAGTTATTACAAATTATATAATATATAATATAATCTTGAATTTTAATTTTAAGTTAACTGTAAGTAGTTTTCAGGTTATTGTATGATACATTTCTACAACATTACGTACTTTATACATTAAAATGAAATGCATAAATTATACGCAAACATTATGACTAATAATGACTAATCATCCGCTATTTGTAACTTTTGAAGTCAGTTGCGACTCACAGAACTTGTAACTGTGAGCTTGACTCTCCTTTCCTCTTCGTTTTGACAACTGACAAATGCCATTTTTACAACTTACTTTTATTTTTTGCAAACGTTGTTCATGAAACTCCCAAAAATTTAAATAACAGTCTTAGTTTAGCTATCTTTAGTTTGACGTATTTGGATACTTCATAATAAGAATACGAATAAATGAAAGTATCGTAATACATAACTTTAAATAAGGATTCCATAATTTATAAAATATATTGCTCAAAACATTTGCTATATCTTTTATATACCGTTATTTGATGAATAATGCATACAGTATTAGGTACATACATGGATGCAAGAGATTCGATCGTCTTTACATAATTTATTGCAATGTAATAAGAATATTGTACGAAATAATCATGATATAGCATTAATAATTCAGTGTATAGCACCTCCAGTAATTATCATGCACTTCATAAGGCAATAAAAACTTTAATATAGTCTTTGGCCTAGACACAAAAATTTGAAACTCTAAATATACCATCTTTAAAAGAATATTTTACAAAGCTACTCATAATGGTTGACAAAACTCGATTTACGTTTAGCCCAATTGGTATAGGTACACCAATTAGGTTTTATAAATCAAAAATAACACAATTTCCGGTCACACGCACCCTTGCACGCGTATGTATGGGCTAGGTTATTGGAAAAGAAAGTAAAAGTTTAGTAGTAATGTAAACTTATTAAAGTTATTAATATTGTTTCAGACATACATACATAGTAAAATATTTTTTTTCGTACTGTTGACTTGACCAGGGAAGTATTTGTAGATTTACTTGAACATGAACACTGATATATTTTGGTAAGTTTGGTATTATAGAAGAAAGTTTTTTAAACTGGAAATGGCAGCATTTTCGAAGACATTTTTATAAATTGCCACAAGCCTTTAGCACAAGCAGCTTTCGTTGCATGTGAAAAATGTGACATGTGGCATGACATGTAGTTCCATTCCAAACAAGTCAAATTAATTTCCTTCAGCCCAAACGCATACACAATCCGTCATCTCTTTTACTGACATCAAAAAAACTATGCCCAGCCATGTCATGAATATGATTATGATTAGGTATAAGCTTATTTCAAAGTGACACGGTTATTTACAGTAATGTTTCTTTTATCGCAGGCCCTTCATGTGATAACAGCCCTATTTTCTAAAAAAAAATGGTGTTGTTGTATCTTTGCTCATAAAGGAAGAATGTTAAGTTTGAGCCAATTGCCTAAACCAGGTCCAAGAAGAAAAACGGCGCAACATTTTTACCTACTTACTTTGGAACGTGTACTGTGATGAAATGCATGACCTAATATTATTTTGTGCACCTTGCTCCGAATCAATCATTCTGTAACAGTATCTCTCTCTAGACTACGACAGCACGTCTCCATAAAACTAGATAGATAATTTTGGACTAAATTTGTCTGAAATGTAGGTTATCGACATGTTTGGTTTTCTTCAAGGTTTATGGCTGTAGCTCTACTACAAGAATCTACTTCAGCTCGCGGATAATTCGAAACGGTATAGGTTGAAGGGAAGTTTCAATAGTGGGCTTTACTAGAAAAAAAGAATTTTTCTTACTGGGCAAGGTGATGTAACTGTGCAATAACTACCCTTTACTGCTTTGTACATATATTACTCCATAATATGTATGTGCTATCTACATAGACTATTAGAACACTATAATATCGGTAGTTTTTATGTGTAGCCGTGTTCGATGTACAAAAGTGCAAGAATTACTGCAAAGTTCGATTTTATGTTGCTTGCTTATCCGGTAACAAAAGTGTCATGAAAGAATTATGATTGCATAGGCAGAAGTTCCCTTCTGTTCTCCACACCTACTTATTGTACAGTCGCAACAAAAACTATGTAATCTTCTAAAGAAACATCTTGTGTGGCTCATTTTGGCAGCTCAGCGTGCAGTTTGTGACGGATTGTTATTGTTGCAAGCGGGTATTACTCGACGCGTACCTGTTATTTTTACAACTCTCAAGAAAATTCCCAAACCGAGCAGACATTACGAGTTACGACACTTTCTCTCTGGTGAAAGTAAAAGTAGAAGCTAGGTTGATCATAAGTACCGATAAGAAAACCCGTAGATTTAGGTATGTATGTTTATAGAACTTCGGCAGTACTCTCCAATTCATCCTTATTATGTTAATACTATGAATAATTAATTTAATTAGACTTTGAAAAATGTTTCACCCAGCCTTTGAGAGTTCAGAGGTACATATATTATTACGCAATAAAAATCAACCACGGCAGTGGAATAGTATGCACTAGCATACAGATAACTCCAAAATTTAGCTTCAAACTGCCGACGAAATGTGAGAAGGAAGACATGGCAGATGATGTTTTTCCTCCCTTTGGCCGACTTTTCTTTTGCTTAGTAGCCTCGGTAGGCTTGGGCGTAGCTTTCCTACAGAAGCAGTTCTCAATCTTGGATTTGCATTCAGCCTTACTCTCCTCCGCAATACATTTGGCTTCACTAGCACAAGGAATGCTGTCGAAAGGGCTTTTCCTCGAAACCAAATAATCTTTTGATAGACATCTTGAATTCTCTACCAATACGCATCGCTTTCCCTCCTCCATAAATAATAGGTAAAATCCATCCAGGTCCTCGCTGGACGTCCGGCACTCGCACTTTTTCGACTGACTGTTACACTGCAAATGCCGAGTCCAGTTGCACATCATATTTCCCGATTCACGAATCGACTCAAGCTTCCCCAAAATTTCCAGCAGGTTATCTTCATCATTCTCCCCTGTCACACAGTCCATGTCGCTAACCAGTCTTCGGTATTCAGCATAGTTGGACTCTTCGCTGATTGATGCGCATTCATCCCCAAAGCCTAGACGCTTTGCGGATTCAACCTCCTCATCCAACCGGCGGATAGATGAAGTCAATTCCTGACGACGAGTGGGGACAGCGGCAGGCGGTGTAGCGCCATGCGTTGGTGCTGCTGGAGTAGCCCCTTCACTGATGCTTTCACTTTTACCCATTTCAGTTGGCAATGATTGAGCCGTAGTTTGAGGATCTAGTTTCACTACAATGATCTGCTCTTCTTCGCCCTCCACATTGTCGTCATCGTCTTCCTCTTCGGATGATATTACTTCTTTAAATGTCTCCTTTGTAGATATGGCAGATTCCAAGTCAGCTACATTGACTTTAGCGATTTCACCTGGAGATGAGTCTTCGTCATCATCCTCGGTGTCATCATCATCGTCGTCATCATACGCTGGGATTGGTATGGCAGTTGTCGTTATTGGCGCTGCAGTGATCACTACAGGATAATACTCTCTTTGGCAGAAGCACAAACCAGAAGTGCATTCATCCAAAGTGGACATTGAAATGCAACGGGTTTCCTGTGAACACTCTGTTTTTGAGTTGGCCAAACACATCGACCCCTCTGAATAGTGACACTTGTCATTCTCCCAAACATAGCTGACATTGACTCGATTAGGACCACAAACACACTTTCTCAACTCTTGGTCACAAAAAAGAGTCAGTCTGTAATTACACAGCTCTTTGTCATTCATCGAAATAAACTCTTCCATCTTGTTTATCGCGTCTTTCACCATCCCCAGAGTGGCATGACTTGTAGCTATTAGGTGAAGTTCCTCAACAATTTGTTGGCGTAGTTTTTCCTCATATGGGGATATGCAATCTTCGCCGTGATTTAGTGTAGCATGTTTAGTGACCAGGGGAGAAAATCGCCGGAATACGTCCTCTAGTCGCTTCTGTAATTTTCGAGTCGAGCCATGATGACTTCCCGTCGAAATCGGGTGCAGAAGAAGGCCGAAGGTTAGGGCAAAAAACGTAGCAGGTGGTGAGGAAATGCTGAGCTGCATGATTTCCCCACTTGAATAAACCAGCAAGATTATGGATAAGAGCCCGAAGCCTAAAAAGAATAAAAGTTTCTGTAAACTTTCGATCCTTAAAATAGCCACAGTATTTGTTCCATTTACTCCATTTTACGCCACCTCCAATTCATTAACTGTGCATAAGCATTGCACCATCATCACCACCTACATACCACAAACTTTTTGCTGCTTATGAAAACCGTAGGCAACCTCACATATTTCAAATCCCTTCATCCCGTGTAATATACAGTGCAAAACTTTAAACTAAAAAATTACATATGGGATAATTTTTTTAAATTTGTGTTTACCCAAACAACTTGAACGACCTGGTAGAAAAGTAATGATCCACCAACACCGGCCTCCTATACAGCACTACATGGGATAGAGAGCAGAAACCGCACAACCTCTTTCAACTTTCTCCTTCCCTTCCATAGCCCGGTCTGTTGTAACGATCCACCACGGCTGCTTGACTAAGAAAGATGGTTATGATCCCGATCCCTGCATCTTTTCTAGTCAAAGCATCACCACCAACCTTTTCCTTGTGTTCATTTCATTAACATTGCGTACGAATCACATTGCCGAGCCCCCATAAAACGAGCTGGAGCCTACTCGCATAGGTTTGTTTATGGAAAAGTAATCAACAGAGTATGGAGTAATTTACGGCAGTGCCGCTCTCTTTTTTTACTGCACTTTCACTTTCTTCCCTCTTTTTCTTCCGGAAATTAACAGCGATTATATAACACCTTTTCCACTCTGGCAGCCTTGCTCAGATTAATAAAACTTTTTCTTTTTAATTCCAAACAGGCAGAAAATTTGACAATGGATGGGGGGAAATCCAGGTATTTTTAGAAATTCGTTGTGATTTCCATTTTCAAGAAGTGTAAGAAAAGGAGAAGGAGCCGAAAGAGGAGAGTCCCATTTAATGATGACTTTTCCCAGAATTTCTATTTTGATATGAACGTGAATCAATCCTCCTGCTGAATGCTTTACGTTTTCCAATGTTAGCGGAGAAAGTTGCTGTAGACCGCACACAGACACGAAAAATCGATCCCCTTTTTTTTTGGTAAGTGCTAAAGTAGCACTATAACAATATATAAAATTACACGTATGTTATTGCTTTGCTGGCCTGATAGGATGTGAAAGCATGGCTGCCCTGCTTCGAGCCTTCGCTCAATCCAGTTTCTCCATAACAGGGAAGGTTTTGTGTTGCATTCCTAATATAAAGGGACATTTGGAGGATGTACATTACATGCAGCCTATATAGATATAATATGCAATGAGGCTTAATAAATGCATACTTTTCTACTTCCGTTTCTAGTGGCTTGTAAGCCCTATCACCGATAAAAAACGACTGACTGATACTGTAGTTCTCCTTGAGACGATTTTTTTATACATCCACGCTTACAAGCACTAAATGATTTAGTCAAACTCCCGTCGAGGAACTCTGGGTGGGAGATATATTAGTTTCGCCTTGGAAAAAACAACTTGTCCTTCTTCAGAATGGATGCTAAACAACAATTTTCTAATTTTCAGCTTCAACAACACATACTGTAACTGTTATGTGAAGGGGATGCCGGGAGTGAATATAATGACGGAAGGTACTTGAGAGAAAAGTGGAAGGTATAGAGTTAGATATAGCTAAAGGGAAAAACTGCAACAAAGTCTCATCCCATTATCAAAAGTTGCATGTTGAGGTTAGACTTTTACCACAGCACAATGCGCTTTTCATTCTGAATGCAGTTCAAGTTGCAGACAGTTCTCTGTAGCAAGAGCACCATGGAATGGATTACTGGAATGGGCTGAAAGTGTGCTTTTCGCATCAGAGTTGAGAAATGCACTTGCTATGAGAGGTACATCTCTCGGGATATATGTTTTTAAATTCTACAGTATTTATGCCTACCTACTACCTAGAAACTACGGCTGTTTCATAGATCTAATGTGGTAGGTCGGATGTTTGGAATCCAAACTTCTGATATGCCATTAGATATGCATATCTAATGGTTGCTGAAGGCAAAGCTGTTTACACATGGATACAGCCACCGGAAGTTGTGTAATATAAGAAAGAGGAGGAAAGGGTTGGGAGCTGTTGGCAAGAGAAAGTCCATGGATGTTCTGTAATCGGTGGGACAAGCCAAGGCTGACAGTACTGCATGCTTGATTACTTTCCTTACTGTACCCGACACCATTATATGGGGGTCCTGATACTGCAGCAGAAAACTATTCTCAGGCAATGTTCCGGCTTTCTGAAGCATCATGTAATCCCTAGATTCCCAGAGAAGAGACAGTTTCTTTCTCCATGCCATGCACCTAATTTGAGACTGAAATATCCGGAGAAATTCATGAGGGTAATAGAAGAGCCCAATTTGCTCATATGCATCCGTAGGCACTTTACCAAGGAAATGGGAAAGACGTGTCTGGAATGTGGGATGAAATGGGGCTTAAAGACGGTATAAAACTAGCAGTTTTGCTTATACAAAGAAGTTTCATTGATGTTATACAGTTACACCTTTCTAATCAGCAAAACATGTTTTCATATATCAATAACAAATGGGTAGTCGCACTCTTATCATCGATAAAGTGTAGGGGAGAAAGCACAAAAACCGGCAGTTGTGGTTCATTTGTACTCAGAACGTATATAACGATAACTTGGCATGTTTTCTTTCCGTAGTGGTAACGTCCGTAGGTGAAGTTTACAAAGTAACTTATGCTTTCTCAGATATTACTTATGGAAGGGAATCTTGAAAAGTCTGAAAAAACGTCTGAAAGTTTTTTAGAGAAAGAAAAGCGCTGATATCTTTGATAACAATTAATAACAAATAATTCAACTTTTTCCGGGGGAATAGCAGGATTCAAAGATTGCTTGAAAGTTGAAATTATTTAGAAGACACTTTGCTTAAGTGCAATGGGGACAATGAACCATGATCGAAATTATTCAGAAAGGTAGATGATGATTTGGATTGAACTTTCTCCAATCCACGCATAATGCAAAAAGGAGGAGTCGGCAGATTGAGACCTATTAATAGCATAAGTAAATCCTAAATGTGATGATTATGTAGACATTTGTATACGTCTAGCTATATCAATCCCAAAATACTTGGTTTCATACTTATACTCTATAAGTTCAAATATAACGAAGTCGATTGAGGTATGCATCATTTCATCATGGAACCCCATTTAGCTCTGCTTTTACATGAAATTCAAGCTTATTTTACAAAACCTGTGCCAAAATGCCAACTTCATGCAAGTCAAATGTAGTTTTACAGTACGGCTGGTTATGATATTACCAGATTGGAAAATCGTGTATTTCCAATATGAATGCAGAAACATCTACTCTCCATGTTTAAATTGTTATAAAACTTGAGTTCACTTCTACGAAGATATGCAATCGTACGAATATGTGATTGATGATAAAATAAATAAACCATTACATCAAAATATACGAATGCTTTCTCTTTCACATTGGTTGATTTTGTCTGGCCGGTGTAGAAAAGTCCTATCATAGAGCTCTTTTAGCCCGTACTTTTTTACCTTGCCAAGTTATTTTTGTAGATTCATCATTCACTCTTATATCCGCTATCCGCCTCCCGCATATCCCTCCATTCATGAAAAACAAATGAGAGAAAGAAAGAGAAACTCTTTACTTTTCCTTGAGCCACTTTTTTATCTTTGGTGATATATAATTTACTACATCACGTAGTTTTCCCTGTCGGGCCTTCAACGCGGAGAAAGGTAAAACAAGCGACTATAAACATGAACTACTAATTCTATCAACTATCTAAAGGTTACGTTGGAGTATGCATGCATATCAAGATAGACTTTCACCTCCTCTTCAGATTTCCAATCTTGGATCATAGTCCATTTAATTCGCCTTGCCTTATGTATGTTGCTTTGATTAAGAAGTAGACTGGAGAGAAAGTCATTTCAAGCAAGGTTATGATCCAAAATGCGAAACATTAGGGGTTTTATGGTACATCCTGTTTTGATAGACTTAATCTATTTTAGATTATAAAAAACGAAACATTGAAAAAAGTAGAAAATGAGGTACCATATTACTGTTTTGGATTGAGATTTTCATATCAGAATTCAGAAAACAGAATTGGTTTGCCAAAAACAAGGCGCGTATATAACAAAGATTTAACAAGAAGATTTTGTGCTAATGCAATTTTATTTTTCATTAGTCACTTTTTGGGAAAGTTTGCTATTTTTGTAATATGAAACACCAAATATGCAGTATTCATGTATCTACGCAAACAAATTATATGAATGTACAATGTACGACTTCTGTTAAATTCATAGGTATGAAGTCTGTGCTCTTTATATTTATGAATTAGGGTACTAAGATGACTATCCTTTTGCTACCAGTGACAAGTCACTTTGTTAAAAAATTCGTCACAAATAAGTAACTCTAAAGCCAAACCAGTGTTGTAGCTACAATAACGCATTTTACAAATTTAATTCCGAGGCATACATCTCAATTACAGTACAAAATTTGCATCACAGTATCACAAGAGGGAGTGAGAACACCCATCTTCATTTTGTTTTTGCACAAATCATAAATTCACTTACAATTAATGCTACAGACAAACTATAATAATTCTGCTATTAATAGCCATCAACAACAAGAAACCTTAAATACAAAAGGTTAAAATAAGTACACATCATTGATTACTAGCTGATTGTATTCATACAATTTAAATAGTTCTCTGTCCTGTTGAAAGATTTGGCCAAAGCTACGGCAGTATTTAGGTTTAATTTTAAATGGCAAATGCACAAGCACCAACATTACAACGGAAAACTTAGTATTTGAAGATGGAAAATCAATGGTTTTAAACTCAAGAAACTTAGCTACACACGGTCGAAGAAGAAAAATTCGTACATAAATAACTTATAAATGAAACTTGAGTCACTTGACATTAATTCTAAGAAAGGGCTTAGACTAATGTTACAACAGCATAAAATAGTAACTTTAACCGGTCGCGATCGGCTTAACTAAAAAACAATTGTCTAACATTATTTGTATACAATACAACTGAAGAAATTCCTATTATTTCTAGTATAAAAATAATATAGCATGCAACAACTTTAAAGGATGCAGTCATTTTCAGAGATTCAATTATTAATTAAAGCTAACAACGCCAAAGCAAATACGAAAATTCACAACTATTCATGCTGAAGAAGCAATGCAGATTAAAAATACTGAGGTTCTAATAAAGGAAACATTCGTATCAACCGTATCTTTGGTTTGATTACAATTACAACATTGTATAACGTTACTTTTCTACTTTTACTAACACTAGAGCATATACTTAAATAATATGCCAAACAATGGTATTGTAATAATTGTAACAATTTAACACCCTATTTATTAGGCCTTCTCCGAGAAGCTCTTGGAATAGTTGAAGCTGCACTCGTTGTCTCAGCCTGTTCAGGTGTGGGACTTGTGGGAGAGTTATTATAATGACACTGGTTGGAGGCAGTGACGTCTAGATTACTTGTGGATAGATTTAGATTTCCCGTTCGGTAGCCCTCACACGCACGATTAGATTTTCTTATAGGGAGGGGCTTTAGCGAGTTTCGTTGTTGGAGTTGTAATTGAGAATGTAGTCGTTTTAAGCGTTTCCCACAACTTCGAAGTATTTCAGATGGCTTCCTCCCCGCAGTATTGCTTGTCCCGGCCTGTGGCTCCCGTGATCTCTGCAAGGTGTCATTTGTTGGTGTCACTCCGTTGCAAGCTTCCCTCTTAGAACAAGTAATGTGCAGCTCATCCTCCAGTTTTTCAATGACAACGTGATTTCCTCTCCGTGAGGATAATCCCTCTGATCCTCTATCATAGGAATTCCCCTCATTAGATTGATGCCCATTAGTAGCTCGATAATCTGGATTGGAGTGCCTAGTCAGCGAAATGCGGGATCCATCCGAGGTAGGAGGAATCGTACAAAACTCAATTTCAGCCTCGTCGTCAATTTGATGGTATTGTATGGCCTTTTTAGAAAGTGAGACTTCCCACTTTAGTCCTAACTCCCCCGCAAGGGATGAAGGCGAAGGCGTTGTTGGAGGTGTTAAGACATTACATAGTGGTATAGGAGTGCTTTCATTTTCATTCTGAAAAATGGCCCTGCTACTGGAGGGTGGGGTTGGGTAGGATAATGTGGAAAAGAGTCTATTTGTTGGGGAGGATTGGAAACTTCCGTTTGAACTATTTCTGTTCGTTGGAACACACAATGAGACTTCCTTGTTTTCCAAGTCTTTAGCGTCAACCTCTTTCGATGGCGTCTTTTTTGATGATGAGGTCTGCGCCAGGGGTGAACTTGAATTATGTCTATTTGGCTTCATTTTGTTACGATTGGAAAAGGAGAAAGGTAGAGACTTCTTGAGCCCATTCAAAGCGTTACTAGAGAGTCAAAAAAATAGACAGTCACTTGATCGCAAACTTTACAACACCAATTACAAAATCTAATACGCCTGCTATCAATTATTTAAAGTTACCTTTCAGTTTCCGGCTCTTTACTGGTTGTCGTCGTCGTCGTCACTTGCCGTTTTTTTAACAGTGCATCCTTCAGCGCCTCAAACTCTTGCCAGTGCTCATCCCTCCTGTGGGTCACCAGCTTCTCCCACTGATCAAAGGCGACCTTGCAGTAGCGACACTGGTACGAAAACATACTCGTTAGCAAAATGTTATCATGGAACATTAAAGTCAAGTGTTAGTAGCTTAAATATATCAACCCCTTCCTATTTATGAGTTACTCTTTGCAATTAAAAGTTTTAGCCATGGATTCAAACAGTGAAGATTATTTCCCATCCCATCATTAAAAATCTATCTTTTTTTCAAAAAACCACCACCTTGACAGGAGAACCGAGCGAAAAGAGGAAACCAAGCGCAAACACACATTTTCCTATTAACAGTTATTGCCATGTATTTACCTTCCTCCCAACATTTCCTCGTTTCCTCCCAATATAAAGTTATGATATGACATAAGCCATATTATACCTTACGACCACCACCGGTTATGGTCTTGAGGATACTTTTTCAGGAGCAGGAGCAATGGTAAAATATGACAATAACTACACGAAAGGGTTATAAAGAGAAGCACCAGCACCGGATGACGACAACAGCTACTCTATATTCTAAGGAGTATTTTTTTTCACGGGAAGCATCATCCCCTCCTGATACGAGTCATAAGCAAAAGCGTATTGCTCACGAAATATGATATGGATGTGAAAGAGCCAATTCTATATCATAAAAATCGGTGATATGGTGGATGGATGGATTGCGCTGTTGTTTGGTGTTGGGAAGGACGCAACAGCAAAAAGGAGTAGTTTTTGTTAGGAAGGTGCAAGGTTGTTTGCTTTGGAGCTACACAGAGGAGATCGCTGGCTCATATGATTTTTGATCAACACATTTATAAGTAAAGCGAGCATTATGGGAGCCAAATGGAGGAAACATATTCCAACAAAAAATGTTCCATAAATGTACCTATATGAAATGAAGCTAAAGTCATAATGCTCATAATATTTATAACGGAATTTGATGAATGGAGGAGCCCTCCTCCTCCAAGTCTCTTTTCACTTTGTACTTACTTCAGGTATGGGTAGCTTTTCCAGTCTTTATGCACGATGCACGTTTTTGGGGTGAATTT
>JAQGAH010001638.1:0-12482 GCA_034696885.1 Lepidocyrtus paradoxus
TAAATGAAGATGGGTAGCCATTGTTCATTAGTTGGGTTTTGATTGATGTCAATTCTTCCGTAAGATGGTTTGCGTCACAAATAATAAAAGCTCGAAACACCAGTCAGTCCACTACTGAAATTTTGTGTGCGATAGGGTGATAAGATTGAAAATTAAGATAGCGTCCTGAATGAAAAAAAACTATCTAAAATGCAATATTAATAAATATAAACTGCATAACACATCATGTAGGCCTGCATCTTACCGGAAGTAAAGCTACGAAACAAATTTTTCCACCTACAAGAGGTTATTAGCGTGCCTAAACAAGCTCATTTGTAAATTCCTCATGAATCATGACGCTTCTCACATCTTCACTCTACAAAGCATCTCCCCTTCTTTCTTAAGTAATCATCAGCATCACCTAAAAGATTTATATTATTTCCTTTCTCATCACCAACTCACCATAGTCCGTTTCGATTGAGTACGTTTGAAGCACGCAGCAGGTGCTAAATGCTCATTTCATCGTTTAAAAAGTATCCAACTCCTTTTTTCGTATTTTTCAAAGTGAATCCTTTTGTTTATTCGTGCATCACATTCCTTTCATTACCAATTTATATGTTTGGGAAAATGGAGGCGTTCGTGCTTGATTTGAAATAGAGACGTGATCTTTGCCTAGGCAGCTTGGCCATTTTAATTAAAAATGCAAAACTTTCAAGATGTTCCGCGTGGAAAAGGATTCTCTAGCGTCAAATCTGATTTATTTTGAAAGGATTGAGAGTTCCTGACCAAACCAGTCAAATACAATAAATATTATTTGTGTGGATTGTATCGTCTTCCAAATCGCAGAATCCGAGCATGACCAATTGACGAAAAAAGTTATCCATTGTTCCCACAAGACATCTTCACGGATTTTGTCTCATTATATCTGCGTAACAATAAGAAAACCCAGCTGTACTTATAACGGTGAAATGACTAAACAATTAGCTCACCAGTTTTACCATCGAGCTTGGACTATTTTTGTATTATTCCATTGCGTAAGTAGACGTTTACAGTGCATAGGTAATTTTGGCTCATTTCAGTAATTAAAATCCTTAACAGTAGTCACTCCGTCTACAATGCCTATGACAATAAACTCAAAAATGCAAAATTCCTGATGAGTCATGTCATCCTCAAATGAGTTCATGCAATGGGTAAAAACGTTTCATTGGTGTATGTGGTATTGATGATGATATTGCGATGCTCTTAAAAATCTTAATGTCTTGAGATTATCTTGATTTTTAGCATTGTACTGAGTAGTAATGACATTGTCTTTAATATGGGCTTACTCCCATTGTCATCCCATCAGACATTTAAACAGACACAGAGAGCAGATAGTGTGATAACGACTTTATTTGACTATTAACTCTGATGCGCACAACAAGCTATAAAAATCCGCTCATGCAGCGTCTACAGTTTTAAATCCCACTTCAGTAAAAAAAAAGAACTGTTACCTGTTGCTGCTCCGTCAGCTTGTCAAAAACGTGGAAATAAAGACATCTTCAAACATTTCATCATCATCAACACCATCTTTACAATGCCATGAATACGAAACCCAGCTTATAAAGACAAATCTACCTAATCTGTATGATTCGATGTTTAAAAAGATGATTCGAGCTTATTGTGATTAGCTATTATTGTTTCTATTTAAGATTTTACTGCCGTTAATAATTTTCTTTCAAATTTTGTGTAGTAACACAATTGCAGATAAGATGGTCTTAAACAAGTGAAGAAGCTTGGGTTTACCCTAAAAGTACTTAAGTAATGTATAAGCTTGTCATCTGTCCAAAATTCAGTCCAACCCAGGAAGTTAATGTGAAGTAAGGAGCGTGCAAAATTCTAGAATATGACATGGCTGCCAAGAAATGATTGTTTCACTCGAACTCAAACCCCTGCTTATATATTCTTGCACTGTAATAATCGACACCGCGCCGTCATCATGATTACGAATAAGTAGTGTCATTTTAATATCGCCTCAGCATCATCAACGTTTCATTTTTTATTCCTGAGCCAAGCCATTGTTTGCCATGTAATCCATGCCACTATTTACCCTCTCCATGTCTATCCTTCCCTTCCCATTTCCCTGTTGATACTGCAATGCAATGCATTATGTTTGATATAAATATTACTCCTTATCACATTTAATTACTTTCCTATTGATCAATAATAATAATCATCACTATTATAATGCCTGTAGTCGTCATTCCAATCATCGCACGTCAATGTCAATGTCAATGCCACGACAGCGTTTTAGCCCAACCTTCACCTAGCTCTCGTATGAAAACAAAAAACAACAAATGCAACCCTTCAGCTCAATATTAGCGCACGTTTACTATTGATTAATTTGATAGCAATTGGTTTCAGTTCCAAGTTTTTTTTTTGGCATAGCGGCAAAAATGACAATAGGGGATATAAATATGACGTTGGAGTGTCTGGAGTGGTGCTTACGAGCGGCAAACAGATCATCATCACGATATGATATTGACACGTATTTCCGTCTTCCAGAGATCCTTATCATATCACAAGCCATTCATCGTCGTGTCATTATGCATATTTATTTTAATAGAAGTCAACGTGATACTTAGCACATACCAATTACGAGAATGGATTCGCATTGATTGTTTCAAGAAAAACGTTTTTTTTTGTTCTGATCGGTCTCTATTGATCTGCCATCTCACCTTCCATAACTCATAATTATTATGATATTGGCAAATACGGAAGAGAGGTGAGTCGAGTGTTGGCTTAGCACTAATTTTTTTATACTGGACTAAGAAAGAAAACTGTTTTGCAGCTTGACACGTCAGTGCTAAATAGTTTAATAAGACATTGTTTCGTGAGGTCTTTGGTTTTGGGATCTTTAACACTGGTGACTGACATGAAAAAATAAGTCAGTGTCAAATCGTCTTGTTTTTGTTCTGAGATGGAACCTTTTGACTGAAATGAGGTCACTCGGGAAGATGTGAAATGAGGAACTGAGATTCTCGATGAATAAGTCAAGAAGGGATGTTATCATATGATAATGGGTGAAGGGTTTCCCAATTGTCAAGTTAAGTAGATATGTGAAAACGTGAAGTGAAACTGAATCTTCCTGTTTTGGAGAGGGTAAGCAATCAGTCCGATCTCATTGTTTGGTAACCACATGGGATCGCAAAGTGCAAAAAAATTGTGTGAGAAATGTCATACGATAAAGGTTTTTTCTTTAAGGAAAAGTTCAGACTTGGCCCTTTAGATTTCTTCATGGGTAATTAGGAAAAAGGGGAAGCATAGTGCTGAGAAATTGATTGTGACAGAGAAATAAATTAAGGTTTGCTCTGAAGAGAAATAAGCCTTTTATTATATGCTAAGCTGTTCTCCCACCCTACCTAAAGAGGTTTAGGACAGGCTGAGATGGAGCACAATGGAGAGCGGCACTAACGACAGAAAAAAATGTCAGAGTCAAATAAGCAGTTAGATGCAATTAGAAGCTTCAGGTGACAGAAAATGTGACGCAGTGCGTGAGAGAGCTTAATGCAGAAGACGGAAGTGTTTTTGTGATTTTTTACCCTACTACACCACAATTAACAAATGGGGATACTACAGCACACCCTCAAAGCTACTAATTTTCAATGCCCTTAAGCTAATGAATGTAGAAAGTGTGTTTGAAAGCTACAGGGATAAACTTTTCGGTAAGAACTTATGGTGTGGAATGAATAACATTTTGGCTACTTCAAGACAAGAACTGCAATGGAATCAATGACACAGTTATTGCGATACAGCGGAAAAGTAGGTTGGCTTGAAATACACATTTCTTAGCAATAGCCTATTTATGGAATGTTTCCGCTGCAATGTTTTCCAACCTATGTATGCATATCTTGGAATTGCAAGCTCATTCTCTTCTCTATTCTCGTTCCAAATCAAAATCTGGAACGGTGACATACTTTTGTCGCAAACTAATTAGGAAAATTTACTAGTGTAAGCATATATTTCTGGAGTAATGGTTCCACCTTCCAGCAGTTAATATGAGTTTATTCCACTTTATTACATTAAATGCAGTTTATGCCTAACTCTAGATAGGGTAAAAGCAGAACAGAGCTCCCTAATTTCCTTTTTAGTTTTGTTTATTTTCTGCCCTCAAACGCAACTAAAATATGTGACGCCCTCTGCTAATGACTCTGACATGCCAGCCATATCTGAGAAGGTCTCTCCTCATCATGAGAATCCCTTGGGAATGGCTAAATACCTCGATAGTTGTATTACTACCCATTAGCAGTCCAATATTCCTGTCCCTCTTCCACATTAATATCATCAGAGCAATTAATTTACGGGGACATTTTAACTCTGAGGTCATTTATTAGCTTGTAATTTGGAAAATGACTGAGCTTAGTTTCCATCAGCCCCAGCAATTGGCATATAATCCTATCTCCCTACCTATATTTTATGCTCCTTCCTGTTCCAGCCTTGCTCTCCTTGAAAATAGAGGGCACATTTGAATAGGACCTAATAGATTTACAAGTCCAAATGATCCTGTTGTTGTCCCATGCTCCTTTTGTTCTCAGCTAGATTCATTGGCTGGGTGCTGGGAGCCCATG
Organism: Lepidocyrtus paradoxus; assembly: GCA_034696885.1. Taxonomy (NCBI): domain Eukaryota; kingdom Metazoa; phylum Arthropoda; class Collembola; order Entomobryomorpha; family Entomobryidae; genus Lepidocyrtus; species Lepidocyrtus paradoxus. The sequence goes on from JAQGAH010001638.1 coordinate 4,584, forward strand.
TAATTAATTACAAACGGGGCTACATCGTATATTTAGCTCAGTCGACTGGATTTGGCTGAAGACCTTGCATATGGACTGTGATACATTTTAATGTATACATAATTTTATTACGTTCCCAAACTTCTTACATTCCTCCTCATTTCCATCTTGAGCCTGTGCTACTGCCCAGCCCAAACTTGCTACAATGGAGAAAGTTTATTGCAGCGACAACGAAATTTTCTATGCCGGGTCAACCCTTTCAGCTCAAAACCTCTCTACCGACGGGACATGTCACCAGCATGAAAATTTAATCCGTTAAAGAGCAAACCCTGTACGGTTGTTTACTGTTTATTTTTGTATTTACTGTAACTGGAAGTGTCCAGCTTTGGCGTTCAATATGCTACACAGCCCACTCCTTTCCTTGAGCTTGATGTGGGCCTTGAAAACGTTGTAAATATGGATTGCCACTTAAGTTCTCTAATGTATAAATCTCCTTCAGAGTGAAGAAGAGGAAAAGGGCCCTTTCTAATTTGGAATTTCTATGCTGTAAAGCTCTTATAAATAGCCATCTGGAAAATTTCTCTGAAGAAAATTGTAAAGAAACTTGTCTCTTTTCGCTTTCCCCTCTGTCTCAGTTTTGAATCGATTCATTCAACGGAACCGGGAAATGGCTCTCGACATTGCGTGTCCTGTAGGGGAAGTGAAACAAATACATAACGACAAAAACATCCGAACATAGAAAACAGCAACAGCGAAAAGACACGCTCAATCTAGTAATCCAATTTTCAGCGTTTCATCTTACTTCCCCACTTTCACTCTGATGCAGTGTAAATCCTGAATGTTTATTTAAAAAAATGCTTCCAACTTCCTTTTTAAACCATTTTGTTTAGAATAAATGGGAAAATCGATTATATATTTTGGCTCTATTATAATGTGCTAGAGTTGGAAATAAAAGAGTGTCGGGTTCTTTCAGCACATACAAAACACTGCTATAGCACTTTAATGGCAATTGAAATGTTACTCTTGTATCATCCCAGCAATGGATTGTTGAATACAAAGTACCTTTCACCCAGACACATGTACCTCAATCCCATCCATTTTATCCAGGGGTTTGGCATTGAATTGGGATTAAAGAAAGAAAAATTTCCATTTCGATTGCGACTACTTTATTTTGCAGTTTTTTTTTTTTGCGGAAGCGCATGAAATCAACGGGCAAACGGTTTCGACTTATCTTTCATTACTCTGGAGGGTGAAGAAGAAAAAATATACAAGGGACTTTCCTTAGCTTTTTTATTATTATGTATACTGGATATACATACATCCAATCCCCATATATGAGCATTATGGTCGATTAAATCCCCTCCTTCTTCCTCCTCCTACTTTACAACCGGAAAGAATAAAACAGCCAAAATGCTAATCTAGAAATGGGGGACTCGAGACTGACGATGAGAGTTGAAACCTATTCCATGGACAAGACTGATAGCTGATGATTAATCATGGCTTTTATATAATGAGAGTATTATATAGCTGGTGTGAGATTTGTTTGTACAGCAGCGTTTAGTTCATTACACAGTTGATAACACTTTTATAAGGATATTGCTTAGGCTCGCATATATATCGAGAGAAATAGTTCGTGAAAAGCCGTTAACCAAGCTCTGGTTACGATGATATTGGTGCATTGAAAAATCTGAGCTTTGTGAAAGCTCTGCTAAACTAACTGTAGATGGTTTTGAGTACAGCAAAACCTTCTCAGGAAGGGTAGAACTCTAATTGCGAGCCTAAATCCAAAGTGAAACCGAAACCTCAGTAGAGCTGTGAAGGATTGAAGACTAACTAAAGCAAACATCACATGAGCCTTGCGTTATCAGCCAAGTCTTAACCAGCCCCACAAGCCGTTCTTTCATTCCTGGATGAAAGGAGCGGTGAAAGTATCTAAATGCAATTTCGGCGTTCTTTGCTAGAAAAAAAGTATTAAAAGGGGAATCGAGTAAACTCTTTTCAATTCAGTTTAATCCACTGATGGGAGTGTGTTTGTGTGTGTGCTGGTGACATTATCAGAAACTTAATCAACATGAGCTTGTATACATACCTCCGCCCAATGAGAATGGACTTTCCTAAACAGGAAATTCATTTCACTTTAAGTGCAAGTGTATGGAATGGTGCATTGTAATGATGAGGGCTATAGTCCACTGGGCAAAAAGTTATCGTTACAGCTTTGCTCAGTTCATTTCAGCTGGAATGCCGATTGCAATCGGGACAAGATTTTTTGTAAGTTGAGAATTGGAATGGGCGAGATAACGTTTCAGCAAATAAAAGTGGGAAAATGCATGAGAAACTGTTTATGACATTGCTGGACTGCTGTTATGTGGGAGCTCTGGGACATTGGGAGTCCGTAACTCAATGAAAAAAGTACATGTGTGGTCATTTAAGGTAAAGGTTTATATGTACGTTACGTTAAGGAATCGAATCAATACCGGAATCGGGAATGAATGTTTCAGACCTTTTCCACGTAAATAAATAGGGGAGTTGTTCATATGCGTGCGTGACTTTCGACAATTTCCATAAAGGTCTTTGTTTCCTTTAACCTCGTCACTACAGAAACTATAACAATGCTATAGTGTCGGAATTTTTGTTTGCTTTTAAGAGATTTTTCACTAGTCGTTCATCGTCCTATCGGTAAATAATCGGGGTTTTTTGTTAGCTGGTTGCATGTTTTTCTTTTGGAGAAAATTGTAAGGCGCCCGAGAGAATAGACTGGAGGGATTGAAGTGAGGGAATGTTGCTGGAATTTTTATTCCGTTTTTACCTGTCGTATGTTTTTGGAGTATACCTATTATACCTATCCCGCCCCTGTTTTTACTATAATGAAGCATCCCATTTGATGTAGATGGCTAGTTAAAAGCCCTTAATAACAATAATCAAAATAGGAACCCCCCTTATTTCAACTCAAAAAGTTTGCTAGCCAACTTGTGACGCAGTTTGTGTCATACACACATCAATGCTTTTCTAGCTACCGCTTGTACATGGTCAGGTATTTACTTACCTTGGAGGAATTTTATGGTGACTTCAAAAAAATGAAACAGTGAAAGGTACACATTTTTGTAAAAGTTCTTTCGTATAGTTCACTTAAGTCATCTATAAATAAAATTAGTCGAGTACTTTTTTTATTAAGTAGCAGCTGAATTTGCAAATTGCCTTTGTAAGGGAATGATGATGAATTCACAAAACAGAAACTGAAACAGCTAGAGAGCTATATAGACTGTCACGGACGCTTAGTTGGAAGAGGAAAGGACGTTGGGATCGTTAGTAGGGAAAATACATATTAGCTATTACTATTTCTAGTAACCACCCCAAGTGGAGCTTTGTTGGACAATAAACGCTGAAATAACATTGAATCCCCAAATGACCGTTTATTAGCATCTCCCAAAAATGTTAAATGTCATGTCTCATAGTCTCAAATGTGAAACTACTTGACAGCGACAACTTTTGGCCTTATAATGCAGCTTTGACTTTGCTTTGACTACTCGAAAAGTCTGGAAGTCTTTTCTTCAAAGTCTATTATAGCTTTGAGGACCCTTCTGTCGCGCTGCTCGAGGTCTGACATGACGTAAGGAAGAAAAATACAAGCCCGTGTGGTATGTTATTTTGGAATGCAGAGACTGAAATGGAAATTGTAAACAATAGCGAGTTCTGCACAAGTAGGCAAATTCGTTGCAATGTTTGATGTTTAAATTTGTAAAAAAAGGTTAAGCTAATATTTAAAATTCTTGAAAAGCTCTCATAACTTATCTACGACATACCAGCCATATACATGGAACTTGCCGATTTAATATTTGATCATGATAAAATAGCACTTCTTAACTTCCATTTTTGAGCACCTCTTAAAAAGCAATTCAACCTCCCATCCATCATTCCATCTTACCCGTTGGCGATTATAAACCTACTTATGCTAAATAAGGAGTTTTTTCTGGCATGCCTGAAGATAAAAGGAGAGTAAATGTTGGCGTTTTGTCTCCGCTCTTAAATGCTCTGCGGTTGGAGGAAGGTTCGAATTGAATTTAGAGAAATGTGAAGAATCTCTACGCACTTTTTTTTACGACTGTCATGATAATAATCCTCAGGAGTGCCTATAAAGTGGAGATGAGATTACTACAGCTAGACAAAGAGTACACAGAAATGGTTAGAATTGCAAATGAAAGCGTGAAGGACTCGACTTCATTTGCGTATTTATATTCTTTCCCTGAGCCCCATGTGCATTGACGACAATGGGCATAGGAAAAGAGTCCGCATTAAAAACGTTGATCTTTTTTCTTGGATATTTATACTAAATACGCACTTTAATTTCGGCTTAGCTAGTCCCATTAGCACGCGTAAATTCTTGGAGGCAGGCGAATCGCTAATTTGAAGAGAATTTCGAATTCAGGCTCAGATTTGGGGGAAGGACAAATGCATGGTGTGGGATGATGATGAAATCCCGAAAAAAGGTCCGCCAAAAAAGTCTGTACTCGACATGGAAGTAATTTCAACATCAACATCCTCACTGCATCATGCCTAGTGTTAGCATTTTGATTTCGTAAATCGAGTCAAGGAAGTTTCATCCGGTTTCACACAGAATTGCCCCCATACATATATTTAAGCTATTATATTGTGTTAATGAACTGTGCACGGCAGCAGCACCATCATCATCATCAGAATTATCATTCATGATGATGACGACGGTGAGTTTGGTGATGAGGAGATATTCATTTGTTGCCTGAGACTCGTAACTATAACTGTATCCCCATCGTCATCATCATCATCTTCAATAATATATACCCATTTTAATAGAAAAGGAGAGCAGTGGAGAAAGGATGAAAAGACATTAAACCAGCTTTATAAGTGCTTTTCCCCATTAGGAGAACAGACAACGATGTCAATTTTCCTCATCCTAGTACTCCATCCCTATTTACTTGGCTTTAGCTCCCCAACCGTTAGTCATGATTAGGTGTCTATTAGCAAGGTATTTAGCAGATTTTTTTTCAGGATATCAGATGAGAGACCCAGGAAGAGATTTTATACTGTCCTAGTCCCACTTTGACTATACTTGTTCCTAAAGGCTTAATGTCTAATCAATTTGTTTACCTTGGGCTAATCGCAAAGCTGTAAAACATCATACTGAGGATGAGTGTCATGCAGCAAGCCAGTAATGGGATGAGATGGAAGCATTTAAATAGCCGGATATGTTTTTTGCGATAATTTTCTCCTTTCTTTTAAACAATAGCAGAGTGATTAACGTGAGTGCTGATGCTAAGCCACGTCTAAAAAAATTATCATATTCATCAAGAATGAAAACCTCTTATTACTTCTTACCCGTCCAGAGATTATGCCTCCTCTTCGCCGTACTCCCCGTGGCTGTCAACTGACAGTGTACATTACTTTTCCCACTTTTTTGAAACAGAACTTTACTGGTTTTACAAGGATATAGAGGAGCCTTTCTAGTTACAGGTGGCTTTTTTTAGAGCGTATGAATAACTTAAGCCTGATTTTCTGGCTAAAGTTCTAATAAAATAGGGTAAAGCACAGTTGGGGATAATTAATCTTTTTTATACACATGCCGATTTCTATATAAATCGAACGACTAACAGCGTTTATCGAGTGTGTAGCGGTTGTTTGATTGTTGTGGTTGAAAAATGTCAAAATGTCAACTGCCACTCTATATTATATCTCCTAATATGAATTTACACTTGTGCGAGTGTAGAGGAGTCACGAGTGGTTTCGCAATAGGATAATATAATGGGAATGGTGAGGACTCCTAAAAAATGACAAACTGCATTGGAGATTGCACTGAGTGCACAGATTGAGAAACGGCAAATGGGTGGTAATAAACCGGTAATGCAGTTTTTAAATTTGTTTGAGGATGATTGAGATTGTGAGATGACATTGCTGTTTGGAAGAATTGAAGAATAAAAAATTGTCAGAGTAGAAAATAAATATGTTTTCTGCTCAACCTCTCCCCATCCATTTCAGCTTGGGTGTGTTCTGTTATTCCACTTATGAGGAGGAAACGGTGTAGAAAGGGTAGTTTGGTTGATTGTCGGATAGATGTAAATGCATTGTCAACAGAGAAAGTATTAGCCTTACATTGTACATTAGCCACAGGAACTGATTCCAACATTATTTATTTGCATACAACAAACTCAACTTGTTTCAACTTATGCTCCCTCACGTACATAGCAAAAGTGAAATGATATTTGATGTTTTTTTTTCAAGTATGATTCATATCTGTTTATGTTGATAGAGCATAATAGCTGAAGTGGAATACATTTCCTTAATTAAATTTTGACTACAAAAAAAACATGCGGTAAAATGGAGGGTAGATCTGATTCTAATAATTTTCCTTATTGTTTCTTTCAGATTGACGAATGACAGGAGCTTTTTTCTTGGAATGACTAACGACAGGAAGCTCACATCTCCCAATGCATAACACAATGTTGCAACGGAAGTGATTTAAACAGAAGAAAAAAGTTATTTAAAGTGAAACTTAAGATACAATCGTTTTAAGGAGGAAGAAAACGTATATTTTTTTGCGTTAAATAATGCGTCCATTGTGCTAGCGCCATTATCGCAAATATCATAATATTTACATATATATGCATCAACTTGGAAGGGAAGAGATTTCCCCCCACAAAGATCTGCCAAGAAGGGAAGGAGTGAAGATAATCTTCGTGATAAACAGACACAGCCTTGATTTCTAAAGAAAAAAATGGCAGATCTCATGATATCCTCGTCGATGATGACAACGACGACGCCACCCTCATCATCATCAGTTTCAGGTTGTGGTGGTAGTGGAAGCTCTGTCATCATCATGGATGCACAAACTGTGACACCACATCATCATCATCATCATCATCCCCATCACCATCATCAAACCTCCCCTTTATTAATATCATCTTCGAATTCCACAACTTGCACAGCAGGCCTACAAGGAGGAGGTGGATCACCCTCATCATCGCCAGCGTCAAACGGAACAATAAAAATTCCACATCCGCAAAATGGCCAGCAACTGAGTTGCATTGTGGATGACAATGCGAGCTGCAGTAGCCCCAGTATCAACAGTAGTCATAATTATAGTAATGCCCATCATCATCATAACCATAATAATAACGTTAGTTCATCTCATACGACGGCGACAACGACATCATCTTCCTCAGTTGTCCCTACACATGGAGTAGGACTATTGCAACATAGTCGGAATCATAGTTATCCCTTACTATTTACAAGTAACAGTGGTGCCAACACTAATAATAGCAATCCTGTCGAGTCATCCTTATTGTCGTCGTCTTCAGTAAGCCCAGAAATGGCAATGGCCAATAATGGAGGTGCTGATGGCAGTGGAGTAGTCACAACCCTTCCGTCTTCCATCACAATGGACATCCTGAACCTCGACTTTGTCAACGGGAACTCTTCCTATTGTCATAATGGAAGGGCTAATCCAACCAGTCCATTGTCAATTTGGCCAACGAGCGGTAGTAGTCACTTGAAAGCTGAGCAGTTAACCCCAACCAATGTTGGTTGTATTGACCATCATCATCATCAATACCATTCCCCCTCCACTAATATGACATTAAATAGTTCATCAACAGAAGATTCCCCTACAATAGTTAATAGTAATAATGGGAAGGTTTCCGTCGAGATTCCGGACTCCGTGATGAAGTATCTGTTGACAAAAAGTGATTCCGTTGACTCCACAAAATCCGCACATTCATCTTCCGGAAGCTCACCGTCCTCAAATAACTCATCCTCATCCCCCAATAATGCACTGTCACCTTTGTCCGAGCATCACCACCATAGTAAAAGGCTTCAGGAGTTTCTCGTCGACTTGGACACTCTCCAGTCGACCACTGAGATTGCTAAAGTGCTAGAAAATTTCAACGCCATTTT
>JAQGAH010001639.1:0-12475 GCA_034696885.1 Lepidocyrtus paradoxus
TGCCAAATGTGAAATATCTGTGCTTTCTCATTACTCCCATTACATATCCCACATTACGCAAGCTTATTATAAAACATTTCGAGCAAATCCACCCATACAAAGGTATCCCATCTTTGGTTTAGCTATGCTTGCCACATTGCATTGGATTCCAAACGTATTCACGCTTGGCTTCACTTTCCCTTTCTCCTCCAAATTTTGGTTTCCAATTCCAGGTCTTCCAGTCTGAAACTCGATGAAGCGTAAATTAAGGAGCTAATTGTTGATATCGCATGCTTGAAAGGAGAAAGAAGAAGGGAGGGCATCACCATTTCAAGTGGAACTCATTGAGCCGGAAAGTAGCAGCCCAAAAGTGTCTCCTTTCAAAGGTAAAATGGTCTCAAGAGAAATGCAACAAGCAGAAAGTCACTGATAATGTGAAAAAACGTCAGAAACTCAGCAAAATTTTCCACAATGTAGCCGTAAACCCATCCGAAATTCAAAAATCCACCCTTTCCTCCAATTAACTAGGTCATTGTCCCAACTTCCATGTTCTAGTTATGCATACTACACGGAAACATCAATTTCCCCATCATAACAACATAACAGAACTACATTATGAATATGACTATGACTAACTATAGCATTCTCAATTCAATTGCTATCCAATTACCTCTTCCTCCATCCTCCCTCCCGAAACCTTATGGATATCCCCAGCAAAGACAGAAACTGCGAGCTTTTCCTCAATATAGCTTAATTCCCTTTTTATTGCAGTCCATAGACTCATGATCATAATCATATCATGCCTCTCCCCACTTTCTCCGCGACCTCCCCAATTAATGGAAAGAGCAAGAATATCATTAAAGGAATAACTTGGTTGATTAGGAGGAAACAAGTCCATATAAAAAAATCCTGCGAATGCTGGATTATTGGATTTTATTGGGCAAAAAAACAATCGTTTCTCTATTGACTCTGAACATTTTGGCGAACATGAACACGACCATTTCCCATTCTTCTCCAGATCATGAGAATTAATAAGAGGAAATGCGTGCGGAGCCTTTCTACTTGTTTGTGATATGTCGTGGTGATCGTGATCCTCTTTTATTTGTCACGTCACCAAATATATGTGTTAGCTTTGGCTGAGACCAAACAGACTGGAAGAGAAACTGAGTGTCAGAATAATAATGTCATTGTTTTTCTTTTGTGTTTGCTCCACTTCTTTCTCGGATTGGAGTTGGTATGTCGTGTGTTGTGGAATGGAATGAGCATGTTTTCATTTCCACAGACCCGTGCTTGAGGTTAATCAAATTCCCTGTTTCCCTTCCTCATGGCCTAATCAACATGGATTGAGTCATTGGCCAAGTGCAAGTTGGTGGCTCTAAACATGTGTTTATGTCCATATGGGGTGTTGACATTTTTGGGGAAAAAGTGATTGTTTTTTCATAGGAAATAGAAAATTAATATGAATGATGAATTCGCCCAAGCTCATCCAAGGCACTTTGATAGAATTGAGAATTGAAAGGAACTCAAGGTCAAAATGAGAAAGAAAAATTGTTTTTCCGCTCTTGAGTAATATTGAACTTTATCTGTTGAAAGTGGAACTTGCCCCCGACACGGGCATAAATTGGAAAGCATTTTTCTCTGCTCTTGAAACGTCCTCACTGGAGGGCCATTATAAGAGATGGATTTGTGAAGCCGTAAAATTTTTACCTGGTTTTGTAAAGCTTTTTAATACGTTTTTATAGCCCCAACAACACTGATGGTAATCGACGTGACAGGCCTCAAGCGAATTAGACCCATTTTCTTCTCTAATCCCATTCGCGACAGCCTACCCCTCGGCACTTCAATCTCCCTCCGGGAGGGGAAAAGTCCAGAAGTTAAAGAGAATTAAATCTCTCAAAATCACTCAGCAAAAAATTCCCCCTTTTACTTTCTATTTTATCTCCGCTTACATAACTCGTTTTTTAGACAAAAAACCGGAAATTGAATTTGTCCCCGGTGAATTACAAAATAAGCTGGTGGGTTTCCAAACTCTGATCGGGGGAACGTGCTCTGCTCCCAGAAAAAAACTTTTCCCCTTCCACAAAAGTTTTTCATGGATTTCCTCCACTTTCAAAACTCTAAAACCTTCCACTTCATACCCTTGATATGGAATAAGCGAAACAAAAGGGGAAGATTTTTTTTAGAAAATTCGCAGTTTATTCTTCCTCTCCTAATCTTCACTTCCGTATTCATTGTGTAATTTTTGCACGTGCATAATTTTATTCAAAAACCTCTTATCCAGAGAGTGACTTTGTAAAAAAATTGTTTTGACTTTTTTGTACGAAATAAAATAATCTCCATATTTCCGCATCAACTCCCCCAAGTTTGGTAGGTTTACTTTTGCGAGGTGGCTTACCTTTTAGGCTCTTGTCAAGGCTTTTCCCATATTCTGTTTTCCTTTCCGATCCCGATCCAGTTCACAAATTCAGATTCAATCTTGGCCTTCCTTCTGTGGATGGCAAAAGTGTCTTATTTTTGAAACGGGTGCTCCGCTGATTTTGCATAAGTTTATTTGCCAAAAATAATAATCTTATTCAGGTAACTCCAGCACTCACTTCCACTTCCACCAGCAAGACTCGACTGGGGTAATCCTATAATCCGAGTGGCTCATCTTAAAGTCTAAAACTGGCACGCTATGCTTTGGCTGGTCCAGTGGCAATTGGCCTTGGAGTCAAGTTGCTCTAATCTTCCCCCCCCCCCAACTCCAATTGACTCTGTGGACTATAAACTACTAATCCTCCTCGGTGTTTTTTGGGAAAATGGGTACAATTGTAAATTCAAGTCCAGGCAATGACGAAAAAAGGAAACTTGATCCGCTTCCACTAAACTATCCTGGTGACAAAGTAAACAGTGGTGAGGTGCATACCGCATTTTGCGACCTTGAGTGTGCCGGTATCAAATTTCCAGTTTCCTCCTAAAACCCTCCTATAATTAGAGGACTGGGATAATATAGGTTTTAGAAAGAAGACTCCAACCTAGTTCACCACGAAATTCGATTTATTCCTGAAAATTGTGACATCAAGCCACACAAAAAGGTTTACAAATCAGGTTTGGCAATTCTAAAACTTATCCTGGCACCGGGAATCTATAAGGGTTATTTCTACTTCAGATTTCAAAATCTTTCCCTTGTCATTGTACATTTTACACCAGAAAGATTAACATGTCCACTTTGATAACTGAAAATGATTTTGATTTGGCGTCCCAAGGCTCACGTATCTTATCTTAACTCTTATCTTATGATAAGTCAGTAAAAAAGATTGGCACATTAAAAAATCTCGTCTTTTTTTATTTCACAAGTATGTAAGTATTACTATCTTTTTAGTATTCTGCTTGCTCCACTTTTTTCATGTTAATGATTCTCATTTAACGCAACGACGCTTCTTGATGATGACGAGGAAGCTTTTAAAGAACAGGTATAAAAGTTCCTCCTTCAATCCCTCCAATTCCTTCCACCCAAAATTGAGAAAGTAGGAATTGTGACGCTATCCGGTGATTTGATATTCTCTGGTCGGATGCTGGAGCGCTACTGTTTCCAACGAGGTGGGGGAGCCCAAACCATACTACGTCTGGCGTTGGCATCTCATCTCGTTTTGGGAAAGGAGAACGAGATGTTCAGTGTGCCTAGCGTAAGTAAAAAAAAGCACTTGTGTGTGACAAGCGAAGAGGCAGAAGAGCCCCATAAAGTCTACTTTGTTGTGTTTGCTTTTGCATTACTTATTACATTTCTTGATCACATCATAGCCAGTGGGACTTCCTACCGTCATGTTTTCTCCCGAAAAAGCATGAATGTTGAAGGCGATGATGATGATGATCAAATGACTGGGAAATGAATAGGGATTCACTTGAGATTGACGGGGTAAACACATCTCCCAAGTGGAATGGCTAGAGGAAGGAAGGAAGACTGTGGACGAGGCTCAGCCTGATTCGGATTTGGAATGAATGATATGGATACGGGCTTTCATTTTGGATTTCCACTTTTTTCCCCCAAATTTCGAATGAATAGCTTAACAAATGAAGTCACTGGGTCTGAAAGGGAAGGAGTGAAGCTCTGGAATGAAATTGGACAAATGAAGGGAGAAAAAAAACGATAATGAAATTTTAGGAATGAAGGACAAGGATAGGATAGTATGCGGTTGTGGAAAATGGAGTGCCACCGCCACCTCCAAACAGCGCTGTTTGTTGCTTTTGTTTAACTTTCTATTATTTTTGGATGGACTCCAGGTTTCAAAGGGCTTCCCTACATTCAATGAGTTCCATTCGTTGGAGGTCCTCATCCTCATCACCAACCCATTCTCCACTTTTCATTTCCTTTGGTGAAACTGAATTTTTCTTTCGTTTTCCGTGTGCTCTGCTCGTACAACATTAATCAATTTGGGAGTCAATTTATACTCCAAATTGATTTTTATCTATTTAAAGACTCAGGAATGGAAGGGGCCTCCAGATGGATGCTGTAATGGATGGGAAATTGGTAGCAAAGAAGGGAAGACAAGGACCGAGCACCCATTCATTCTCCATTTATGGGATTCCTGATGAGTTTTAGTTCTGCTTGGCCCATTCCAGACCCTCCATCCCAAATCCTATCATTCTGGATGGAGGTGGATGAGGATAATGGCTCTGTTCAATTTACTCCATTTAAGAAGACTTTCCCTTACAGAAAAAAAATGATAACTCGGGTGAGTCAAACTCTGTCGCAAAACCTTAATTCAAAATGACAAGCGAAGGGGAAGAAAGGCAGCCGTGCTCCTTGGCTGACGTGGAATCATCAAATTATCAGAGTTGGGTTCCAATTTTCAACATCCACGTATTTCCCATTATCAGCCTCCCTTAATCAAAATGAAATGACACGACAGTCCCGAAGATGGAGATAAGTGTTGGAGTGGAGTGGAGGGACAGAACAAGTATCCATCCATATGGATCCAATAAATTCTTTTCGCCATCTTTTTATAGCTCGATATAATTTACTTAAAATGTCCTTTATCGCTACTGTCCTGACCAGGATGATAAGTTACAACCTTATCGTATGTTTAAGTAAATTCCATCAAAATTCATTTTCGAGAGCACTGAATTCTTTACGACCACCCAAATTTCAAATACATAGTTGAAATTCCCTAAATTGAAATTTATGTGAGGAAAAATTGTCATCATAAAAATTGTAGATTACCTACCATCTCTTTTTATCCAACTCCGATTTAAATATTTTTGTAGAAACTAGCGTAATATATTTTGTAGAGGCTTTTTCGCTGCAGCAGCATGAATTCAGAATTTATGATGATTGTGTCATCATCATCTTCCTATTTCCATATTTTTTATTGGATGGACGAGAAAAAAAATATTATTACGGTTTGATGTCAGTTCCTCCAATAATTTTATGTTTATCATGATGTCGATACATTTGTGTTAAATGTGTGGCGAGAAACGGCTTTCGAACTTAAACTATTTTTAGCTAGGGAGAGGGTCTCCTCAAAAGCAGAAAACATGTCCGATCCCCACCTCATCCCATATTTTGTCTTTAAGACCTGAGAAAGACTTTAGTCTGAACCGACTATATTGCTTGGCATATGTTACTACAGCCATAAAGTCATTATAGAGGCCATTGTGGGAAAGAGACTTGGGTAGCGTGGGAGTCGTGAGGGGTTAGGCTATAAATAGTAAAATTTCTATTAAAGGCAACTGTCAAAAATGAAAGGGGTCTCATTGATCCTCTCCATTCATTCCTGAAACCGGTTCAAAATCTGTAAAACAATGAAGAACTATGATTTTCTAACCGAAGCCGTGTCATTGCTCTCCCAAAAATCCTTTTACTCCTGAGAAGGTATTAATTCTGAATTTCAATTTGAATCCTCTGGGCCCCCACCCAAACTGAGATCATGTCTAGGTAATTTTTAATTTAATAGTACAACTGAAAACATTGAGATCATCCAATAATATTCCTATTCAACTTTTAGACCCGACTTATAAGATGAGGCAGTATCCCCAAAAAAGTTTGTGATTTAGTTTGAGCTCAGTCCTGTCCATTTTAACGATTCTCCAATTATCTCCTCAAGTTAATTTTTTGCCAGGATGTGAAAGTAAAAAAAATACTAAGATCTCATGTCACATTTTCAAAACATTTTTATTTCTACATTTTAGAAATCAAGCCGATATCCATTTTCATATTCAAAACACGACCTCACTCGGTGGCATATTGATCATCGCGACTAAAATAGGTTGAGCCTCCTTCTTCCTGAGAACGATCACCCGGATCACATCAGCCAGTCCATTTGGATTGATTGACTCCACCTTTGCTTCAAACCTTACCTCCACACTTGGCACCAAGAAGGGAACCTTTGAAAGAATATTCACAGTGAAAAATTAATTTGAAATGGTCTAATTCTTACATCATCCGCTGTCACCACATCACCATCCTATCATGAATCATTTTGACATTGAGAATTTTATTCCCTCCATTTTCTCCTCCACATATATTCTTACGTGAATTATTGGTGGAACCACATCATAAAACTTATCATTCCAGTGAAAGAACAAGGCCAAGTCACAAATTCCCTTACAGGCTGGCCCACTTTTCGGGCCAATGTTCATCACACCGATCCTCACGACGAAACTGGGGCCCAAACCTAAGACCTCTGCGGAGAGTTTCACACACTCTTGGATAGGACTCTGCTTCGTATTAAGCACGTGAACGAGGGTTCTGGCCGTATCCAGTTTCATTCGAAAGGCATCCCTTTGAAATGCTCGGTGCATTACTGAAGTTGATCAGATCATACATAGAACATAATTAAATTGATAACGAGAAAAACCATCAAAGCGATAATAAAAAGTGATGGATGATGTAATTACAGCCATATATGCATCTCACCAACTGAGTTCTCCCTTTCCCTCATTGTCTGATCGACAAAGAGCTTGGTCTTCTTTGGAATCTGTAGCTTGGCAAGGGAGCCCGCTCCAGATTCCTTCAGCTCCGGAGTAAAGTCCGCAGACCGCTTCAGGATTTTTACGTGGAGGCTCCCACCTTCAAAAAAGACATTCTAAATTAGATTTGCAGGATGGTTGAAAGGGGTGGAAAGAATTTGGGCTATACCTTGAGTGACGCACACCAAGCTATTACACTCCCTCCCATACTGTCCAAAGTAAAGGGCTGAGATGGGCTCATTGAAGTCAATTGTGTCCACAACCTCCCCGCTCAGCGTATACAAGGACACCTGGCCACTATGAAGGCCTACGGCCACCAGCTCCAAATTCTTCTGCCGAAGTTGCACGCGGTAAAGACAGGTGATGGGGGAGGAAGCCGCAGTATTGACTGTCCATATTTTCGAGCCTTTGTCGGAATAGCAGTTGATGGTTGCGTCCATCAGCCCTACTATGATCGAGGTGTCCAAGCAAACCACTCCCACAGGGGGTTTGGGTAGCGAGAGAAGAGGGGAAACCCAACCTCTTCTGCCAATCAAAAGCTGGCCTGACCGGGTGGTGCAGGTCAACGTATAGTCAATATCGAAGAGGCCGGAGGTGGAGAGGAATACTGGGACGTCTGATAAGGTCAGCTTGGCCTAAGAAAAATAACAAGAGTCAAGATTGCAACTGATTGTGTGATTAAAATTTTGAAATTATTAAAATTGGGGTAACTTGAGCATTGTTCTGACAGCAAGACCTTCAGCTACATAGCAGAATTGACAGGAGTGAAGTTTATTTATTTGATATCTTTTTAAATGTTTTATACTAATACCTCATCAATTGGCGTGAATGTCTCCGGATGAAGAACGAAAATTTCGCAATTTTCCGTTCCAATCACTAAACAAGCCAACGCGTCATCCTCATTATGACTCTTCCTCAGCGTGCTAAGACACGTCACGATATTCTTCCTCATCAGTGGCGTCCCCTTGTGCGCCTCTAGGAATGAGTGACGCTCGTGTGGTGGGAGGGTGAGCAAGTGTTGGGACTTGAGGGTCAAAGCTGACATCCCAATTTGGGAGCGGAGATTGCGAAGAAGCTCGTATAGCGTGTCCTCAGAATCGTACTAATTGGAGGTGAGTGCCAGATTAATTACCTTCAACATTATCACTCATGTCGAGTTATTCAACGATAATTAGCTTACTTGTCCCCAAATGTCCCTCTCCATAGCATTCACTTGGAGTGGAGGTAACACTGCACGAAAAAATGGACGCAGATTCTTGTATACGTAGATATACTCTGAAGTGCCCACAGTAATAACTGGCAACCGAGGACTGTCATTGTCTATAAACATGGGAGCAACAGACGTGGGAATGTCTTGGAGGGTCACCTCGGACTGGATCCCTGTACCCTTGTAGACCTTCAGCTTGGAGGGGATTGTTCCTGTGCCGATATCCGCGATTATTAAACGGTAGTCTCCATCTCCGACGAGATCCGCGGTAGCAACACAGTTGGGGAAGGTATAAAGTGTCGCCTGCGTATCGGAGAAGGCGTCCAGCCACATTTCGTGCCTGAATATTTTTGAAAAGAATATTCATTACATTAATTAGAGAAAAGTCATATCCAGTTTTGAGAGGGGGAATGATAGTTGAATGACCAGATCAAACGGAGACGCCACAAAAACTTACCGCTTCTTCCCACTTTTACAGAATTCAAATGTCATGGATCGGTCATAGAACCCGGATCAATGTCACTCGTCAGTTATTCATTAATTGAAACAAGACACTTCACTTTTTTGGAAATGGGGAATGTCAGACTTGAAAAGATTCGCTAATTTAATCTAAAATAATGTTATTGCTTACGTCATTTATCCTGATGATGCTTATGATATACTAAGTATGATCCTTCCACTGATAAGTCAGTAGTTCCAGTCCACTATAAAATAAAATATTTTTTTTAGAGGAAACTGAAACTGGAAAAGCATTTGTCATATAAGCATACACATAACATATTAATCAGCTTTTCTTGTTTTCATTTGGACTGTCAGCATTTCCCATGGTCTGAGTATGATTAGGACAGACACCTTTCCAAACTGTTGTGGCTGGAAGGGTTGCCCGGCAATCCAATCGATCCAATCTGCTGGGAAAACAAGCCATGTCATGTGTACTTTCCCCTTCTTTCTAGTCCCACTTATTCCAAAACAAACATGGCTAGTGCAAAGGAAAAGTGAAGCAGTCTGGGCGATTTGCTTCATCGCACATGCCATTTGCTATTTAGCCGGAGCCAATTTACTTGTTTTTATATGTTATGCTTATTTCAAATGAGAGATAATTTACTCTTTCCGGAAATAAATCGACTTTATTCACGCCATCCAGATCCAGATAAGGTTAAATACGGAAGTAAAACGAAACTACCAAGTCCATCCTTTCCATTTCCATAGCCTGGAGCTAATGATTCGCCCTTTTATAGTTTCAAGTTATGTCAGTTGTTATCAGATTCCAATTATAATTTGAAAAAAATATGTCCGCATCTGAGCGAAGCATTTAGTGAAACTTGGTTAGAAGCTGTATATAAATCATAGAAATGGATATTCATTTTTTCCTATCTAACTTGTTTTTTTTTTGTAATGGGGCATAATGAGACAAAGTAAAACATTTGCTTTTTCCCCATTTGTAAATAAATTAATGACAAGGAGGAAATGAGCCCCGGTTCGTTATTGCGGATGAAATCATCATTCTCCATCTTTCTGCTATAAATCCAATAAATTATGTAAACTACCTTCATCAATCTTGTCAGCCATTAGTAAAAAGAATTGGAGTACACCTGCATTTGCATGCTAAAAGCAAGCTATTTAGAGTCTATATTGGTTTGAAGAAATCGAAAGACGGCAATAATATGCACAATATCAAAAATATTATAGCGTAAGTAGAGAAAAAACTACTCCGAGTTCACTCCAAAAGTTAGTTTTATCCACTTTTTTCTATTACGCTTTATTAAATTATTATTGCGTCCTGTCCTCATGACCTCAAAACAAAGGGGAGTAGATAGATCCCTGCAGATAAATTTTTCCAATTTTCCTACCCCCAAAAAATATATGGATATTTTTTTTAGATTTGTCTCTGCTGGACACTAATTGTCTGAGTGTCCCATTTGATTTGCCTGTTATGGATGGGCCACACACATGAACATAAAAGATATAGATTGCTGGAGCTCTTTCCTTCCTTCCTATTCCAGTATCAGTTAAAAGGACCTTGTCAAATGACTCCGGAGTTGGTGGTGGACTGACTGCAGAGGTGGACAAGGTGGATGGAAACTACTGCGTATTATCGAGGGATTTGGGATAACAATGAAAATAATTTTTTTGCATGTTTGATCGAACGGCATACTTCCCACATTTTGTCGCAATCGTGGACAGCGTGCGGGGCTCCAATCTCATAACAATAAACAATCTCATTCCGATTTCGAGCTGTTTTTTATTGTGTTTCCGAAAAAGCGAAGTGTTTAGTTTCGCTTAGACTGCAAGAGTTGGAGGTGGATAAGGAAGGATAGATGTAGTGCGTATGGTTTCGCCGGAAAGAATTTCACCGGATATTCTGCAAAATTTTTATGAATTTCCAATTGCACTGAGAAATATTTTGTAGGTAAAGCTACAGATATACTTTAATATTGTCAATGCAAGTGTTCAGTACATCAGGTCGTCATTTACAAAAACAAACGATTGCTTAAAAAATCTTCATCATGTGGGCAAAGTCAGTTTGTACGTCATTCTTGCCAATCCAGATTCTCGTGATTTTGCAAATCTCATACGTAAGCTCACGCTTATCTCATGTTATATCACGAATACAAAGTTAGAGTTCATCTAACACATAACTTTCATTTATCCACATTTTTTAAGGGAAAGCCGTCGTTGAAGCCTTTCCATTTTAACTCCACATTATCAAGTTCTCCCCCTCTTCTCATCCCAGACATGACTGACCTGGAACTTGATACAAATCCTTCCACATCTGGAGCTCTCCCGTCATCCTCATCAACTTATTCAGAAACGCTGTCAATTTCTCTGACAGTCCTCCCCTTTGCTGCTGACAATGACACTCTTGCCCAGTCTTCCTCAAACTCCTTTACTTCAACTTCAGGAAATGACTCGACCACCAACTCCTCCTCGTCCTCACCATTGGAACCTGAGTATTACGAAGACATTAATGGGAATTCATCAGTCTCAAGTTCACCGAGTGAAGTTGAAGATGAGGCTGACGCTGAGTTGGTTCATTTTCTTGGAAGTACTACGCTCCCAATGGAGGAGTCCTCTTCATCATCAGATGACTTAATGGCTGTGGCAGGGAGCCTTGACGAGTCTGTTGCAGTGCTCCACAGCCTGTCTACCGAGAGCAGTAACGGCAGTCTCCCTCTCGTTGGAGGAGATGGAGTGGAGGTGGCAGACGAGAGCATCATTATAGCTGCTAGTGTTGTGAGCGCTAGCGACCCCTCCAATCTCAATGTGGACCTGGTTGAGCATCAACATCATCAACAACAACATTCACCTCCAACTCCGCAGTTGATGACTGCGAGCGCTGATGAAATGCAAAGAGACATAATTATATCAACTTCATCTGAGCCCTCACCCCCATCCCAATAATCATCACTGCCTCCAACAGCCTCAACCTCCATCCTCTTCCGAGTGTAAAAAAAACCTTGGAAAATACAAACAATTATTTTTAAAAATCTAAATCCTTTCCATAATGAATAATTTAAACTTAATTAGAAATCCCAATTAGTATTGTAAACACATGCAGTCATCTTAGTCACGTTTCGCTTTGAAAAGACATGTCGTTAAATCTTCCAGCGTATTCAAAGGGATGAAGATGATGTTAGATGGATGTTCTTGCTGGCGGCTACGCTTGTAGCGTAAATATTTACAAGAAAAGTCAATGTTTATTTATCTTTTTATCTTTTTATCTTTAAGACGAGTAGGAAGGGAAATTGAATGGGAATTTCCTTTTTAAACTCTTTCAAGTGCAAGGTCACCCCTCAATGTTTCCATATTGCCTATTTAGTACTTTAAATATAGATTGCCTCCAGTACATCATTTTTAAAACAATAAAAAAATTGAGTATGCTTGCGCTCCCCGACACTGAGCTGGTAATTAATAATAATGTTTGCTCCTCATCATCTCACTCATCCCATCAGAGTCTTTTCTCCATGGCCATCTCATTCCATTTTTAATGCGGTACACAAGTGTGGAATGATTCATGCCGATGATGATGAGATGGGATCTTCACTTTTCTTCGTCATGTCAGTTTATATAGTGCCTAAGAATGGTACCGGCACGGCGCCCCATAAAACTCCAAACGATTTTTTTTTGCAAAAAAAAAACTCGTAAAAATAGCCGAGTTTAAGCCTACAAGGTAGACTTGACTTTGGTTATGGCTGCAGAAATTTCTTATGCTTATCACAACAATACATCATCTCGTGAATCCCTTTTCATCATGAGTATAGTTTACAAGTGGGGGGACCCGTTGCTGCTTAGCAGCAACGCATCTAGAATGACGACTTTCCATCGTGGTCGAAAACCTTG
>JAQGAH010001640.1:0-12472 GCA_034696885.1 Lepidocyrtus paradoxus
CATATCTAATGAAAAGAGTTTTCTTATTCTCAATATACCTGTTTTTTTTAAGTAAAAGGTCCGCAGCGGTACGATGTACGAGGTTCATCTCTGAACATACATGACATGATTATATGGCTTATACTATGCTGCTTTTTAAAATGAATGCCTATGCATGGCAAACTGAGAGAGAGAACGATAACCTAAACCTGCCCCTCTTTGCCTACACCTTCAATGTGAAATGAAATGTCCAAATATTCAAAACATTCCCAGCACCATCACATTCTACAAGTGGTACAATGGGCAAAAAAGGAGACAGGATGGATGGGAGACGAAAAGATGGGACTATTGAGAGCTGCAGTAGCATATAGGATCAGAGACAAACTATGCAATAGACATGTGAATATGATGAAGTCGTGATTTGTGATTGTTTCTGCATAGGAGTAGTCCCAGTATGTTCTAGTTAGTATGCAATAAAATAATAAAATACTCTTTTTTTTTTATTTTAATTCGTATAAATTTTTTACCCTTGTTGTATTGTTGATGTTTTATAAATATATATGAAAGGTTTTTTTTAAACAATTAGATTTTGCATTCGCATCTGCAATTTAGATTTCAAAGTGTTTAGATCTATTTTTAATGTGAGTGACAGATTAGACAATCGAGAAGAGTTATAATTAGCCTCGTAGCTGGATCATTGCACTCTAAACGCAACTTATCATTGCTATCCTTATCATAAATGTATCAAATTAAAACTAGGCTGTGGAAGGGATAGATAACGTATAGATAGGTGTGCAATTATTTAACTGAATACTGTTGAGAGAAATATATTTTTATTATAAGTGCTCGTATATTTTTAATGTGTCACGAGAGAAAGTTTTTTAATGTGCAATAATATTGTGACTGAAGTGTTCATTTTTCGACCTATATTATAAATCTAGAAAATAAGTGAATTTTATGCAAGCAAACGCGTATTAAATATAAATATAAATGAAATAAGTTTTTTTATGGATATGCAACTAATTTGTATTGGACCTTCAGCCTCAAATAAGGAATAGCACATAATCAAGGAAATTGAAATCCAGAGTCTGTTCACGTGGACGTGTTGCGGTGTTTCATGTATTAATGAAAATGACAGTGAAAGCAATTAACCTTGGAATGTATTAGCTCTATACAATTGACACGAGGCAATTGCGGACTGTTACAGTGTATATCTCCATGAAGTGAAAGTAAAGTGACTAAAAATTGGATCCATCCAGTAGCTGGCTGTGAAATCGAAACGCAATAACTAAAACTTATGGTAAGAAGGGAAATAATGATTAAATATTTGAAATACGAAAGCAACATTTCCATTAAAACATTTCCTATACAAATAATAAACTCGCTTTATTTGACATGTACAAGTTTATCACTGTACTTTCACTTTGTTCCACAAGGGAAGGATTTTTTTCAAGCGCATTTTATTCAACCGATTATTTGTGCTACTTCATCCTTCCAAATCCATCATTCAGAATTTGCAAAAAGGGAGGTAGAAACACTAGAAACCGTAGAAATGTCAATTTCCGGTTTCACGTCATACCAAATTCTCACTTACTATAAGCACTTATAATTCAATTTATGACGCGCTTTTATTATTATTATAATGGGCTGTCTTCCCTTTTCAATCTGATTGTCCTTATTGCAGTATTGAATATATACGGTGAAAGTAGGAAATATTCACAAGTAAAACATACGAATGTCAACCTCTCACATTTCATCTGTCTCTGTGCTCTGTCCATTTCCCATAATTTTCACATTATTATGTCCTCTTGTCTGTAGAATCCTGTTTGACCCACAATATCGATAGCCATGTACTTGATGTAACAAATTAGGTAATACAAGTATGCGGTTTTGTACTTATGTAATTGTAGAGGTAAAAGTGCAGTGATAACTGTTTAGAATATTCGTGGTTTGAGTAAAATCAACAGGTACATAAGTACTGATTTGTTGCTGGGCTAGACGTGCATTCTGCACGTCATGTTGCATTGGCTGATATAGATGTAACATGGGTTTACCTATCGACAGTTCGCTTCTCCGACCATCGTATTACATATATTACGTAAATATAATAGACTACTACTAACCAATGTACCCATAATACGAGTATTTAGGTACTGGATTTAAACCCAGCAGTATTTTCTTATTTAGTTAGCCTCATCATCATCAATCACAGGGAGTTCGCTCCCTTTCCTTTCAATTAAAATCTACAAAATATAATATGGAAGGAAGGCAAATTGCAATCCCGTGAATGCACCCATCAATCATTATAACTGATCCTTATACATAGGCATACCCACCTTTAATCAAAAATTGCACCTTTTAATTTGCAACAAAACTAGGCAAACGCATCCTTTTCTGTTTCTCTTCCTACTCCCTTCAGAATTCAAATCTTCATGCGTCGTTGATTTTTCCATTTATTATAAGTTTTCTCGAATTATTTTTTTCTTTGTAAAATGTGAAGAATGCCCTGCAAGGCTTATCCTTAAGGATCCGTCCATATCTACGATATTCCTCTTCCATTTACGAATAAAGCTCTGCTTGCCGTACACCCATATGAAATCCAATATGCAATTTTTTCCCTTCATGAAAATCGGCTATGGCGTGGGTGGAGGAGCCTATTGTGGAATTACAATAAAAACATATTTATTTGTGCATGCTGTCATGCACCGGGTTCTTTTTTTCCTCCTTTACCCAACAATGAATGGCCAACTACCGCAATAAACATTGAACCATGCTATTTTAAAGTTAATCGAGTCTCTCTTTGGGGCACCTTTTCAGAGCCAACTGGCGTGACGCTGAACGTTATCTTTGAAATTACTAATAAAGTAAACACGAAGTGTTTATCGCGCATTATTTTCTTTTTAAGAGTTGAAGACATGATGATATGATAGGATGTTGATGATGATGATGATGATGTTGATGTTGATACGATATTATTCCCATTTGAAAAAAAGTATCCTATAACTCCTAAAAATCCAACTGGTTTTGTCTGAAATTTTTGCCTGATGTGGGTGGGAAGAAAGAGGAGGAAGTGAATGAAATAAATGTAGTTCATCTCCTCTCTCGCCCTGTCTGAATTACAGAGAGTTTCGTCTTTCGACTGTGTTTATATTACGGAAATTTTTGTTTACTTCGACATTTCTGAGATAATCCCTCTTCACATTTCAAATGGTATCAAGAAGGCAAACCAAGTTGAAGAAAGTTGGGCTGAAGCAGAGGGCAAATAATATCCAATTTTGAATTGTCACTGTGATTTTAAAAGAGTTTGGTGGGAGGATATTGTGAGCAAACGAGTGATATTGTTGTTGGCTAGTTCCCTGTGGTTGTGTGATCGTCAGTAAGATAAGATCACTAATCGTGATGGGACCATATCTTGATTTTTTTTGTGTTTGTGAAGGTTTTTAAGCCTAAAATACAGGGAATAGGCTCGTTAAGTTTCTTCTTGATAGTACGGAAAGTTGGTTGGAGTTCTTACAGTGCCCCAAGATATTTTTTAATCATCAACATATTCATCATATTCATATGCATACGTTTAGCAATCAATATCTGGTGAACTTGAAATTAATTTTAAGTAAGGAAATTTTGTGACAATTGGTATCGATCGATATTGGAAGAAACTGCACTTAAGTAGTTTGTTTATGCCATTTGTCATCTAAGCATTTGCTATTATGTAGGTGCATCAATTTTATGTTGTTTTGCTCAGGATATATTACATATTAAAATAATAGTTGCGTAATTTACCCAATATCACAAAGATCCAAGGTTAGGAGTATTTACGACATTTCATTCCTCGATAACAGTTTTGTAGATATTCTTATAATGATTATTATGAATGAACACTTGACAGCATATTGACTTGAAAATAATAAGTAAATTCTAAATCAAAAGTTTGGCATTATTTAAATTTTCAGACAAGCAGCATTTGTTCCAGAACCGGAAGTCTGCTTTCACTGACATTCTAAATGCCTTTGAAAATACTTAAGCGAACAAGCAAGCAGTACAATGTCGTCTCAAAGTCTACCTTTGTCATCTCGGTGGAACTATTGGACAATGGGATTATGGAGTGCACCCTGGACGCGGATAGCACAGGGAGAGACTGCCTCCTCAATATTTCCCAACGGCTAGGACTTCACCAGGTAAAAAGACATCATTTTCATTACTCATTATACATATCAAGTTTCTTAAAAACACTTCTCATAATCATCTTGGCGATTTCAATCCATCAAAAATAATAATTACATTTGCAGCCGGAGTTCTTTGGGCTCAAATACACCAGTGCTGGCAAGCCCCCAAGACTCCGCTGGGTCGAATTAGACAAACCTTTGAAGAAGCAGCTGGAAAAAAATGCTCAAGACTCCCAGCTCAGCTTAGGTGTCATCTTTTATGTTTCTGATGTGACCGTCCTCAAAGACGAAATGACAAGGTGTGGCCATAAAAGCCATGATAAAACATATTTAAACTAATCAATCCAAAGATATAAATTTTCATCCCTGCCAAAAATCATTCAATAAATTACCTTGATTCTGTATCACTATTCCCCCACAGATATCATTACTTTTTACAACTCAAAAGCGATATTATCGAGGGTAAGCTTCACTTCAACATTGAACAAGCGATCTCACTGGCAGCATACAGCTTGCAAGCTGAGTTTGGTGACTATGATCCAGAACGACATACTGTCGAGTATTTGAGAGACTTTGCCATTCTACCGAAAGTAAGGAATCGTTAAGAAATACTTAATTCAATTATGTCCTGTACAAGCCCAAAGAATCATTTCCACGCACTCTGGTGACGCCTATGTTTGAAGTATCTCAGGCATAGCAATATTGATATCTGAATTTTTTTATTCCTTTTCAGGATCTCACATCAGGGCATCCGGATATTAATGTTGATGTTTTATATGAGGCCGTGGCCAGACAATATGGCAGCTTAATTGGATTCCCTCCACCTCTCTCAGAAATCTACTACATTATGGTAGCCCAACAGCTCACCGGCTACGGTCAAGAAACGTATCCTGCCAAGGATGATAGTGGGAATGATGTTTTGATCTGCCTATCTGCGAATGGACTAGTGATAAGACGAAGAGATTTTACTCTCATCGCAATTTTCAGGTTTGGCAACAGAATTTCAAAAACAGAAAGTCTTTTTTATGATTTTTGAAAAAAGATTTTACTTTTTTTTCTATTTTAAACATACTACCTACAAAATATGTGCAATTCGTATATTATAAACAAATTATATGTCGATATGAGCCGTTTACATGCTTGTAAAGTATAATTATGCTCCTATTTGCTAAAATGTTTATGATCACAAGGAGTTTTAACTATACCTAACTGATTGCTTTAACTTCTTTTTTAAATATCTTACTCATTTAGATGGACCGATATCAAGTCAATAGTCGGACACAAGCGTCTGTTCGTAATCGAGACGGCTCAGTCCCAGCGCCCCATCCAGTTCCAGTTTTCGGATGCTGAGGTGGCAAAATACGTGCGTAAAATGTGTTGCCTCCAAGAAAAGTTCTTCAAAGAGCACATGGAATCCTCGGAGAACATGAGGACCACTGCAAGTAACAGTGGCACATACACCATAACGCAGCCAGATACTATGGTACGTAACTGTTACTGTACTACCAATATGAATCATGATTCATCATCATCATTCAAGATGAATTATATGAGATTTTCATTTTTCATGCATGCCTACCTCCGATTCATATAATGAAGGATATATTATGTTCGTATGTACTATATGCCTTCATAGTCACTTCTACTGCCTATCGATACCATCTTAATTACCTTTCTTGGATCGTTAAATTGTCTGAAGCAATAAACCTTGTTTTCTTGAAACCATCTCAAATTTCCTTTTCACCACGAAACAACAATAATCCTTGTGCTTTTGTGTTGAACTGAGAGATTGGGAAATGAGAATGCATGCATATCTACATACGCTTATACCTAACCACCAATTTGTACATTAAAACCAATTTATATTATACACATTATACTTAAATGATATTTTTAGGAAGGTGCACCGTCATCATCTTCAAGTCATGTTGTGGGCCTTCGAGCAACGCCAGATCTGATTGCACCAGCAAGCCTAGCCCGTAGTGCTGCTGGTAGTCAGTACTCACTGAACAACAATGCTGTTAACTTCAACCTTCTCAATGGAAGCAACTTGAGTTCCTCTGGACTCAATTTACAGCTCCTCCAACAGCAACTGCATCAGCAACAGGCGGCCATCTCTTTGGGAAATAACAATCATTCTGTGAATCCATCCCTACAAGAGTTGTCCTCGTCAACTTATGGGAGCAGTGCCAATACTAGCATTGCCATCGCAAATCTTAATAGCTCCGGATCCCTCGGGCTGCATGGTGGGAACTCCCTCCAGCATTTGCCAAACGTTGCGTCCAGTGCGGGATCACTGCCGTTGGGGCTAAGTGCCACGAATGGGAATGGGGCTGCGGATGACCAACTGAAAGCTCTGCTTCCAGCCTATCGCCAAGCTCCAGATTATAATACTGCTGTTCAGATCAAGTACGGCGGACCTGTGGTCTCTGTGGGAAATAGCAGTAGTGAGGCGTTGTATGAAAACCAGAGAAAGGTTTCGATTGACGTAAGTGAAACAGAAACTGAAATGCATAAAAAATGCAATATTATGATAACCAGTGGTTATTTTAATACCTGCTTATGGTCCTAATCCAAAGGATTAAAGCTTATCAAAACACGTAATACTAAAGTGAACGCATGGAAAGCAATGAGTTTGTCAAAGTGCGTATTTTATCTAATCCCAAGTGACGTGATCATGACATGCTTGCATTATATTATTTGCAGCAAGAAGAGCCAATTTATCAGAACGAAATAGTTTCTCAAATCCATTCTTTGGAGTTACGTGACTCTCAAGTGTCAAAGTAAGTTTAATTTTAGACATGTGATGGTCCACTTAATGCTGATCTATTTTAAATGGATATCACCAGCAGTAGCAGTTTCAGTCAATTTCTTGTTAATTACAGTTCATCCGTCACTGGTTCACAATCCCAACTGCAGCCATCATCATCCGAGCCCGTTGTCACCGTGCCTGATGCTCCCCCTCCGGCCGATCACTTATACATCTTCAAGCCTCCTCCTCCCTACCCCGGTGGGGCTCCTATTCAGCAATCACTAGATAATATGACCAATTTATCTGGCTCAGCAGAGAGTCCAGTAATCGCCAAAGATAGAGAGCAAATCCAGACAATCAAAATGGGGACTTCTGTTTCTCGAGTTCCCCCAGTCGACATCCTTTGTGGGGGTAACGGCAGGACTGTTTCTGCAGTCTCTGTGGTCAGTGCTGAGGTTCACAATGTACCAAATGGGATTGACAGAGGAGATGGGGTCCACATGAATGGGAAAAAGTCAGCAGCTTCAATTGCCAGTTCGGTGACAAGCCCAAAGTCCTCAAATACGATCCCAAAGACAAATGGGCTATTGAAAGAAGGAAACGGGATGCGAAAGTCTGGCACACATGAGAGCAAGGTATAAATAGAATACTAAAATTGTCATCTATATTACTTTTAAACAAATTATTTTCGAATTGCAATGACAAATTACTTTTCCTAACCTTTTAGCCCACCCACTTGTTTGGAAAACCAATTGATGAGAATATACTACGAGAATTTACTGTCATCCCGAAAGTAAAAACGAATGCCAACTTTGCAACTGCCTTGAGACGCGAAAATGCCAAAAGGAACAGGTAAAAAATAAATTTAATTTTTCTCGTGAAATTACAATTTTACTTAGATTTTGAATCAGAAGTGAAAGTTCACCATGTATATCTTTTTATAGATGTCCTGAAATTTTGCCCTATGAGGACAATGCAATACGTGTTAGTCCAACGCGACCAAATCCCTTAGGATATGTCAACGCATCTCCACTTTTGGTATGATTAAGTTACTTCCAGTCAGAAACTGCTTTCACTTTTTTATAATACGAGTATAGCAACTAATTAATGTATTCCATGTAGACTCACATCAGTGGACGCGATTGGAAGTATATTGTTGGGCAAGTTCCATTGGCTGGGAATGCTATCAATGCAATATGGCAAATGATATGGGAGCAGTCCATCAAGATAATTGCTGTTCTTGAGAGGGACTCCAGTGCGCTCTTTTATCCGGAAAATGGATCAACCATTCCATTAACCGATGTAAATATTTACTGTTAGAAATCTCCATTATAAACTAGGAAGCGCAAATTATGAATGCTTAATAAACCTTTTATGGCTTTGTATTATAGTATCAGGTTGTCGAAAGTAAAACGGAGAGACGTGGGACTGCCAGTATCGCACGGGAGTTTAATTTGGTCTACCTTCCCAAGAAAAAGCAAAGGAAAGTTTGGGTCTTGCCTTATGAAGATGAGTGGAAGGACGACGTGCCCATTCATACGGAACATTTTCTTTGTAAGAGAAAGCAACTCGAATGTCTTTCACTAAAGCATTCTTGGATGAAGTCAAAAAATGTCTAATGTTTTTAATAGGCTTTCTCGAGGAAGTCAACTCTATCCAGCGGAAACTTAACGATACCTCACCCCTTCTGGTCCTCTGCGGCACCGGTGCTGGGAGAAGTGGTGTTCTGATTTTATCAGATTTGCTTTTGCATGCTGCCGATTCTGGCCACGTAAGTTGAATGCTCCAGCTCCACAGATAGTTAATTCACTTTCTTATTTTAATGACAAATTGCAAATAACTAAAATTGTTTTTCCCTTTCCAGAAACTGCGTTGTGACACTTTACTTAATGAGCTGCGAGCGCAACGAATGGCTTTAGTATCAACCCCCTCCCAATATGCTTTCGTCCTTCACACCCTCAGCGAGTACTTGGCTCGATCCCGCCTTATATGATATATGCTCCACGACTATTTAAACTCATCGACTGATGGATGTTGTCAAAATAATGGTAACTTTTAACTCAATCTCAGATACTTATTTTTAACTTGGATAATTCTATTCTGCAAGATAAATCACGGAACAATCATGAATATGATTGTCTGTCATCGTACATCACTTCAATGTTAATGTTATAACATATTGTGCTTATTACAACTTTACTCCAAAAAATACTTTTTATAGGGCAACTTTTTATCATTTTTTAGTCTTTTTTTGCGAATTTGTTCAATCAAAGTAAAAAACCTAGTTTTAAATGTATGTTTTATACTGTATAATCTAGTTTTTAGAAAAAAATGAAGAAGGTTGTTAGTTTTTATGGTAGTTCATGATATCTACACTTTGAATTCTCATAATTAGCCTAAACCTTAAGGTACTATTTTATTTAGCAATTAAGTATAATAACTTCATATTTGGGGATGATGATTGTGAAGTGGAATGTGATAAAGTGATGAGAAGAAAAGACGCAAGTCCGTAAAAAAATGGAAATCGAAACTTATTTTAATTCCAGAGTAGTTATATGTGGAAATGTGGATTTTATAATAATATATTTTAAATGTTTTACCGCGAGAATATAATAATTATAGAAATTTTAAACTACTATACGTAAAATGTACCGTGTTCTACGAGCTACACGTAAAAACCGTTCTGATTGTAATAAAACAGAAATATTTTCCATCGTAAATAGTGTATTAATCGGTATTTATCTTAATACTGATGTAAAACTTGTAATCTCGAGAGAAAACTAATGGAATCCAATAAAAACACCCACATTAATCCAATAATATTTTGGTAAGCTTAAACCGGTAAAAAGTTTATTTGGATTTTAGGTGACATGTTATGAGAAAAATGCATGAAAATACAATTACAAAAGGAATACAAGTTTAGAAGCATTTTTTTCTGCGATTATAAAACTGTTTCTTATAAACAATCACTAGCATTGCTTTGCGAACCGGTGGGCTTTGTTCTATCATCATCAGTTGTTCTTTTTAGACTTGGTCCTCGACACCCGTTTATCCGCATCCCCTCCACCACTTCCACCTCCAAAGAAGGACGTAAGCATTTCAGACATTTCCGGCATCTCATACTTGGGCAACTGGACTTGTTCCATTTCGCGACGCGTCTCAGGATCAGACATCATTTTCGGTAGAATGACGATCAAAATTAATGGCAACACCATCATCAGGACCATGGGGGAAAAGAGGACATCAGCGATACGCCACTGTTCCCTGGGAATGAAATAGCGATAAGCCCCGGTGGGATTCAGCTTCAAAGGGTATGGGATATGGGTGACGAGGGCGGGCTGGATATAGTTGACTTTTCTTGCTCGGAGCTTCCCCTTGCTGGTAATATCAATTCTGGCAGACTCATAAGTAAATTGGGGGTGCACCACCTCCACTACGAAGGATCCAGAAGGCACACCTTGAATAACAAAAGTCCCATCGTCTCGTACAAGACCAACGTGCTCCCCACCATTTACTATCACTTGGGTTTGGGTTAGCCACTCGTTTGTGGCTTTCTTATCCGGGGGATTCACCTTCCCTTCGATGGTATGCCATGACCTTGGGGAGTCCCCTTTGCTTTCAGATGAGCTGGATGATGATGTCACGAATTCTTCCCCGGAGGATTGTGTCTGTTGCTGTTGTCCTAAGACTAACTGAGTAAGTAGAAGCTGGGATATCACGATGAGGATTGTGGTCTTCATCTTGATAAGCAATGCTGAGCGAGACCGAAATTAAATGAATGACTAGAGGCACTCACTCCTTCCCCTCCAGTCCTTGATGCTGGACAGTGAAGAACCACCAGAGCGATGAAATAGAAGACGAGAGTCCTTCCTGCAGTCAAACTCCAACCTGCTACTCTACAATAAATAATGATAGTAAGAACTAAAATTATCCACTATTATAAATGATTACTTATTACAATCACATTTAACCTAATTACTGCATATTGCATGTAGTATTTAGGGTATTCCATTTATTTACAATTTTACCTTTCACATGTCACATTTACAGCTTCCAAAATTGGGTGCAGTCAGGAGTCACATGAGTACCAGGTGCAAATAACTTCTCTTGTAATCCTGATTATGATAACTTTGATTTCACACTTTTAACAGACTTGCTTTTAATTGCTAAATTAAAAACAACACCCCACAGCTGCAAAACAGTTCACGCAAATCACACGTACAACAACCCTAATCAACTGCGCCTATCCTCAGTTATTACCATATCCTCAGTTTGATTTTGGCGCGTACAATCCCACCTCAATGACTGGTGTATGATGTAAATATAAATTATGCCCACTGAAGCTGAATCCTTTGTTCATTTTCGTTGTAGCTGCAGTTTGTTTGGTGGTATGATGCGATTTTCAAAGTTTGCTTTCACTTGCCTGGTCCCATTTTGTCAATGACGCCATTTAATATGCAAACGCTTCTCTTTTGAAAACATGCATTTACGGTAGGTAAATTTCAATAATATTTTGCCACTTTTAGCAGTTTTTTTATTGATTTCTTCTCTGCAAACATTCAACAGTAGTTGTACAGTAGTTAAATAGTAATAACAAAACAGTAATTTATTATCTACGCTTGCTTCAATTTAATTTACGTTAGGCAGTCTTTTACATGTGAGAACATTCGTAATACTAATGTCAAAAACATGGCGTTTCATTTCATCCCAATTTCGTTGTAGGAATCTTAAAATATTTCAGCGGACAGGCACATAATCTTGGGAAGAGAAGTAAGAGTGAAAGTCAATGAAATACACTTAATATCATTTAAAAGTTCATCAACTGAGAAAAATAGAATAATAACAAAAAATGTAAGTAAGTAATACAGTGATTGGAGAAAGTCAAGGAGCCTACTTTATAATCATATAACAAGGTATAAAGTAGGGTTTCAAATTCGTAATTCGAATTATACGAGATATATACTTTCACAGAAGATTTGATTGAAGTTATTAAAAAGCAGGATTACTGCGACTATTATATTATGCAAGTTATGTATTGCATAATAGCTAAAACAT
Organism: Lepidocyrtus paradoxus; assembly: GCA_034696885.1. NCBI lineage: Eukaryota > Metazoa > Arthropoda > Collembola > Entomobryomorpha > Entomobryidae > Lepidocyrtus > Lepidocyrtus paradoxus. The sequence continues at coordinate 11,950 of JAQGAH010001640.1, forward strand.
CTTTAATTAAATTTTACGCTATGTACCTATGTATATATTCATCATCATAACTTTATCAATATGAATGTAGCGCCACTCATACTCTTGAGAACAGAAAAGGGGATCACAGAGCAGTCAAACAAGTTGCTGATTTTCACATCAGATTATCATCAGATCATAATTATCATTAGAAATACATAGTTCTGAACTGGGAGCTGCGCACTCACACAATTGAATATTTTAAGTATATTTTATCCTTTCCATATAAAAACAACATGAGAATCTTCAAGAATCTTCTTGATCGTCGGGAGTGAATGATCATGTGCCGACATGTGCTCGAGTTAAATGTAAAGCTTAAAACTTGTATATACACATTATTACAAAGTTACGAGTAAATAAAATAAAAAAATATCACATTTCGGTTGACAAGGCACAAAGGGTAGCCGCTGGAATACCACAGGTAAGTGGTTCCAGACCGACAATTAACTTAAAAATAAATTAACGGATTAAAGGGACATGCGCGGGTGGACTGGGGCTCATAGTA
>JAQGAH010001641.1:0-12465 GCA_034696885.1 Lepidocyrtus paradoxus
GAATAACTCAAAATCCAACAAATATCTGACCGGTTTTGTCAATAATGTGAAGTTCTTTCGAGAGCTATAGTCAACCTCATGGCAAAAAAATACACGGGGTAACAATGCACCAGCTTATTTATTGTTGCCCATTCGCAAATATGCCCCATCAGGAAGGTTAATGTTATAACATAATACATTTCTCTTAATTGTTCCCCACCAACTTTATAAAAAACCGACGGGTTAATGTCGTCTCCCATGCTCCCACTCGGATTCTTTATTAGCCGACAACAATATCTCTGGTGCTTGTGCAAAATACAAATTATTCATTTCATTCTGAATGAGGGGGAAAAAATCTCGGCGAGGATTACTCAAGCCCTGCTCATATTAATCCGTGTGCGTCTTTAATAAAAGATCCGATCCATTCCCGAGGAAGATGGGCTTGGTCAGAATGATCTTGTTGACATTATATTGCTATGCGATCTCCCATCAAGGGCTGAATTATGCTGGTCACGTAGCTGGGAAAAGTGCTACGGGGAAAAAATCTTTGCTTTTACCCGACTATATCTTAAATAGTAATTAATTTTTGCGTTCACCATGATCCCTCTCATCTCATATATATACCTACGTTTAATCTAATCTAATGAAATGGATACTGCTTAAAGCTCAGATTAATGAAGCTGCTTGAGACATGTTTATAAGGGCAGTCGTTGACTCGCTCTGTGGGGAACCCCACTAAAATTGGAGGCTTCAATGGGTTTCATACACTCATTAAAAAGGGATTATTATTATGCTATTATTACACCATTGCGGAATTCAACTCGAAACATAATAAGCTCGTTATAACTTGTCTAACGTTTAAAAAAATAGTAATAAATGAGTTGATGAATGCTATTTACACTTAGAGAAGAAATTGAAATATATTTGAGAGCAAAAACAATTAAAGAATGATCGCAAATATAACTTATCTTTGAGGATCTCCGCTCCCCTTCCCCTTCTTATCATCTTTCCCCTCTGGCCAACAATTACTACATCATGATCCCCGCCAATTAAGAAGAATTTGCAAAGGATTGTGCATGTCTGGATAATGATAATTGATATTGGACTTAACTGATGAGTAGTAATTTTTTTATGAAAATTACAGGGAGAGGATAATACAAGTGTATATGGTTATGTTAGTTAAACTCTACTTAGATTGCCGATCGATTTTTGGAATTCCTGAGAGAGCCTGTAAGAATTATCATATTTAATTCACCTTTTCATATCATCATCCAGTTCTGTGGCTTGATTGTAAATCCCCGTTTAATAATAATCCAGTTGATTATGATTGCGCATAGTTTAATCATAGATGGGTTCCCTTCATAAAATACATTGAAATTGTAATTCCGATAGTTTTTCCTTTCCTTATTTCTACCCCTTTTTAACATTCGGATTTGTTGTGGAAAAAAAGTTGAATTTTATCTGCATAGGTAATTTCTGTTTATGCAAAACTGGCAGTTTTTCTCTCAAAAAATCTCTCAACATTTTCTCTTTTATTTTTATGCTTATCTTTCATAAACACACTACTCCACTCCTTCAAACCCATCATATTATCAACATCATCATCATTACCATGATCATCATCAGCAGCATCCCCCTCCGAAACAAAAGTGAGTGAAGGGAAGGTAAATGAATTCGCTAAATTGTAAATAATCTCCAAAATTGAATTCCCCTCCTGAAAATGCTCAAATCGGGCAAGTTTAACATGTAAAGTGACTAACTATACTGATGGATGATATGAGGCTGGCGAGACTTTACGCGAATTTTTCTTACTTTTTTCGCATACGAAATTCAACCCTTTGGCAAACAACAAATCAAACTAAAACGCCTACCTCCCATCGCAGCTCTCCTCTCCATTTTTAAGTTTCTAAACGACCAAAAAGAACACTTGTCCCGATCTTGTAGAAGATGAAGATGAACAAACCGCTTGATGAAGATGATGACTATGACTCTGACTGCTACTCAGGAATCAAGACAACTCGATATTTTACTTGACATTAACGTTTTATCTTGAGTCTCATCATTATTACAGGAATTGGGGGAAAATGTCGAGAAAAATAGTGAAGGTGACTCATGTCATGTCATAATAGCATCCCAGCATCATCTCCTTGAGCCATTTTCCCCTCACTCGATCCATAATCCATTTCCGATTTAGGTAGAAAAAAATACATGCAATATATTATGCAAGTTTAGCCTCTCCACTCTCTTCTCACTTTTATGTGAGTGCCGTACCTAAAACTTCACTTGCAAAAATATAAAATCTCTAAAAAATTTATCCAAACTTATATATTTTCTGTTTCTGTAGTTTTATTTTACTACTTATTCCGCTGCTCATGTATAGTCAATTGGATTTGTGTGACAAGGTAAGGTACGTCCAAGTGACTTAATGCAAATCCAAAAATACATATCACTGATAATGATAATTAACCGGTTTTTTATATTATCCCCTTGTTAAACAATAGAAACCAGGTAGGTTGATCAGGCTCATCATGATCATGATGCTTTCAAAATTATTGCAAGCTTGCAGCGATCTTTCTGTAGGGAGGCGTAAGGAAAAATAACAAAACTGGAAATCTATTGAAAAAACAATACAATTCACAACATAAACGCATCATCTTTCCCTTTTGCAAAAAAAATAATATATATTTTTTCTCTCCCTTTATGAGCTTCTTCAGCTTATTATAACTATCCCCTACCTTTGTTTGATTAACCGGTAAGATATTTTTCCGAACCGAGAGAGAACTAACTTTGGTGGAATAAAAAGGGGGAAAAGCGGAGCTATTAAAATTTTTAAAATGCAACAAGTTAAGTGTGAGGTTGGTGAGGGACGGGATGGATATTATTTTTATTGCACTTTTTCTTCAACACACAATTCATATAAATAAGGTGAAATGCCTCCTTATTTCTTTTCTCATAAAAAGATTCTCTGAGTCTTCTAGCCTGTTGGGATTTTTTCCAATTATTTCGTTTTGTAACAACTCATTATTACGATTTTTACTGAGAATGATGATAATTAAGACAAGCTGACTGCTTCTGTTTCTTCCTTTTCAGAGCGTCTCAACCCAGCTGCGAATTTCTTTATGAGAACTAGATTCCTTTCTTTATCCTCACTACAAATTCCAATACTTTATGAAGAACAGAGGAATGCTGGGGGATGAGAGATTGTAAAAACAAAACTGGATGGTTGCATAAGCATCCTATTCCCATTTAATGAAGTCTCATCTTTCATACTGATGACAAGTCAAACAGGGAAGGAAAAAAATCTCTGCAATTCATTAAGCAGTAATTTGAGAGGGGAGATGTGACTGAACTTGAAAAACAGTGTTGAAATTTGAAATGTGCAATTTCCCCCTAATCCAAGCCTATAATCCCTGGCACATTCAGCTAAAGTGAGTTGGGCTGTGCGTGCCCAGCGTCTCCAAATAGACATCATCATGGATGGATAATTACATGGATTTATTGGGACTGGAGGAAGACGCGTATATTTTCAGGAGCTTCCACTCTGCCCATTTCTCGTAAGCTGGTTCCCTGCTGAGCAGAAAATTATATCAATATTTCAGCAAACTTCTCTTTTCCACAGTTTCCCGTAACATTAACGGTAAAATGAGAGTAGGAGTTGCATGCACATTCCAACCATATTTAATATCAGATATATCAAATATCTTGTCTTGTCTTTTGACTTTTTCCGTTCGTGCGTATAAAAATTGCCTGTCTTGTCTCCAGACGAGGAAGTATGGGAACAACACGACCTTTTTTACATGTCTTCCTTCCCTTATCTTATATATTCCCTTCCGTATTTTTCCTCGGCAGACAGATACTAATAGTCTGAAAAATATTTGAGACATAATCAAAATCAGATAGAGATTGTGTGAGCCAGGAAGGGGAAGACACGCATTGGGAGGGAGAAGGAAGAAATCCTTTCCATTTCAGAATAAAACAGTTCCAAATTTTCACTGCAGTCCAGCGTCCCAAAACAGTTCAATGTTTTCTAGAAAAGGGTTGCGAGGACAAATACCATGAAAAGGAAGAGTTGGGAAAAAATAACTGATTTTTTGCTGAAAAATGCTAGTCAGCTCATCGCATCGAACAGGAGACAATGTAGCATAAACTCGCAAAAAATACTTTCCTTTTTTATCAGTTCACCAGGTTGACTATCGCCATTCCATGTAACTTACCTTTCAAATGGGATTTTTATAAGGTGTGGGATGGGAAATGGTCTCGGCTTCTGTATTATAGCCGTCATCATCATAATGATTTTTTTGTTCAACCAGGTCGAGCCTTTTCTCCTGTGCGACCGCACCGGGGAAAACTCTTTCCAATTAGATATTACTCAGCTCCGGATTTAACCCAAGCAGTGCGCCTTTTTCTTGCACAAAAGTTTGACTTGTTCCACAGCACCGGCTCAGATTCACATCGGCTGTGTGTGTCCACTTGATCGGAGGAGACCAGCTGGCCATTTACATTCTTCCACGCTATTATTCTCACATTGTGAGAACACAAACTGGGAGTAATAGGGAAAAATAATTCTTGTTTTTGTCAATACCACCATATCATCGTCATCATCATCAGCCAAAGCCAACTCAACAACCCTTTTGCTTTTTGTATTCCAGCGAGAGAGAGAGAGAAAAAAGTTTTGTTTTTTGCTCTAGCTTTTAAAGTTGCGAACCAAGTGCAAACAGCTTTTCCCTTTGGTTCTAGTCCTGATTTTTATTTCACTCTCGGATAATTAATTGCTCCTAGTTGCTTGCTGTTCCTGCTAATTAAAACTTTTGCACAAGCGGACCGACAGAGAGTATAGCGGAGGCAGAAGGATATTGGGAGTCTCATTAAAGGTAAACAAATTAGACTTGTGTGACGCATATACCTATACACCTGTGCACCTGATGGGATAATGATAAGGAGGATAATGTATATTCCACAACACACTCGATACCTACGAGACTACCTGCTTCCATTCTGTTTGTCGTTTTGTGCCACACACACATTTCCGATAATGAAACCAACAAGAGTTACAAGTAGTTAGACAACAATTTACAAGCATTAATTTTTCATTTAATATTCCTTATAATTTATTATGTAGCGCTTATTACCTCCCTCTTTTCCCCCTCTTACTTGTACGTATTTGGTTGTGCTGGGCTCATTGTTGGGTGCAGACGCATTGAGCAGGATCACACAATAAAAAATATTGTAAAACTCGTACTCAATCACTTTTCCCTCTGTGTCAAGTTGTCTTAAAAGGAAAAGTTAAATGGGTGATGCGAAAAAAACGAACAAAAAATAGCGTCTCATCATCTTCATCAGTTGCAAAAGGGGAAAAAAAGTTTGCAGCTTTTTGTATTCAGATGAAATGAATGGTGCTCTCTTGTAAATTGAGTCAGGCCACCCAAAATACAGCAAAAAAAACTGTTTGCAAAATTACCTCATTCTTGCGCATTTCTCCCAATTAATATATACACGGGCAAGAGGATTTATTGATCTCATTAAAAGACTAAAATGGAGTTCACCCTCTCAGGCTGAGCGGTGCTTGAGCAAAAAAAATACACATATTTTCTAAATACTTTTTATTTTTCGAGAGATTTTTGCCATTGTATTTCTTGGAATTGGGGATGGGGAACGGAGAGACTATCGAGTTTACCAGATAGATAAAGTATTACATTGGCAAAAATTTATATATCATTTTCCCAGCTCAATTCAGCATCATCGGCACTGGAGAGAGAAGATATGTTATTTTTTTCTCCGGGTTTGAAAAATGGGGCAAATTCACTCGGGAAATTAAAAGAGAATATGATGCCCACAAGAGCCTGAGCGAGAACAATAACAAGCAATGCACACCCACACCAACATCAATTCAATACAATTCGGCTCCATTCAAGTGTCGCCTTTGCCATTACAGAGCTGAGTCCTTCTCCCACTTTTTATTAAAGGGAAATGAAAAAAAAATGATCTGTTCGCTTAGGCTCTTTCGGCCCCTTCTCTTCTTGTATTACGTCAATGAACTTTAAATATAAAGTAGCCTCGCTATGCCCCTGCTATTTATATGGTTATGCGGGGACGCAAAAATCCATGTAGTGAAAGCCACTTCATTTCGGGCTCCTTTCTTCCCACTTTCCCATTTCCATGCGGTAATAATAATAATGGCAATAATAATAAAACAAGCATGTAGCCACCTAATATCCCCGTTTTTTGTTGTGGAGTGAGTGGAGGGAAAGAAAGGGAGAAACGGATGTGTTCACATAACTTGTGTGTATTTGTTGGAGGTAGACAGGAGTGAATTGCAGTGCCACGATGAACAACTTTGCAATAAGTAATATGAAGAGAGGGAAAGTGTGCAGGATCCATGGGGAGAGCCAGGGACTGAAAAAGCTCATGCTGAGAGTAAGAGAAAGCCTCTGTTCCAGAGTCAATAGGAAAATAAAAGTGGGTATAAAATAGCATGTTTTTTCTCTATGAAAATCGGGAATAAGTCCTAGTCTCGTGCCTGGAGGGGGATGTGTAGAGCTATTTTCCTATTTTTCTCTGTTTATTGTGCACACACAAAAGCGTAGCCGAAACAGCAATGCTTCAGACGCTTTCCATATCGTGAGTAGGTTTTGGATCTAATATTCGATTCGGAAGCGATGATCGAGTTTTAACAGCCTTTTCACTTCCATTTCACTCCAACTTTACCTTTCTCCTATGGCTCCTATATTTATTTAGCCATTCTGAAGTAAGTGTAGCCAAACCCAATTCAATCCCAATATATATGTCTATTTCATATCATATCACAAACCTTTCAAAAGTAAACAGGAGTAGCGTTACGATACCGGAAGTGGAAAGTATGCAAAAGCTAGACATAATATTATGCAGTTCCATTGTAATGTGTTTGGGTAATTTAATATAATCATGCTGTGCTAATGCATTCACACATGCACAATCCTTCTCCTTTCCCTCCACACTTGAGCTAATATTGAACTTGAGGAAAGAGGAAGCCATTCACCATCCACCCCTTCCTCCTCAATTTTTTTTCAGAAGAGAAAGAAAAACATGATTGAAAAACTTGGGAGAATGGGTTGGGGGAGGGGATGCGGAGGAACGCATGTCGATAATGCAAAATGATATTATGTCAGAGATACGAATGAATAATATCAGATTACAGGAAGTGATCGGGATTTATTTACCAAGCTAGGCCAAACAAATGGGCATAGTCAAAACCACTGAGAATATGGTCATGTCAGTTGCGTAGAGGGAAATGAGAGGAGGAACGAGAACTGACAAAAAAAGATAAATATTTATTAATGTTTGGAATTTTTGGTGGATCCCATTGCAAAAAATCTTTTGCATTCTCCAAATTAATTTATTTGTTATTGTTATTACGCATTCCCGCAAATAAATAACTCAAGTTTGTAGCTATTTGGCCATTTAGCTAAATGAGCTTGAGCCATTCACAATCATTTTTATGGAATGTTTTGAGGGAGTTGGCAATATGGCAATAAAAACATAATGATGAGTCGTTTGGGACCGACTATTGCCAAATTACTCAAGACTCAAATCTGGTGGTGACCTTTGTCTCCAATTACGATATTAATTTTCATAAGCCACGCCGCCGGTGGTATTTCTGTTTGAAAGAGAACTGAAGAAATGAAACGCGTCAAAGTCAAAATCAACCCATTAGGTTTTATTTATGATGCAATGTTGAGGTCAGTCTTTTGTGATTTGGGGAGATTTAAAATTAAATAAATTACCATTCTTCACGTATTACCATCATAATTAACGAGGAGAAGATATAATAATGTGTCTCATTAAAAATATACCTATTCACAAACGATACTTTTTTTATTTCTCGGAACATCATCTACAAAAGGATCCACACACGACGACATGACTTTTTTACTTATTAAATAGAACACAAATGATACAAACCAGCAAAAAGCAAATTGAATTCATCAAAAAATGAGAAATCACCGAATTCCAAAACATTTTGAATAGCTCAACTTTTTCCTTTTAATAAATACACTTTCGCATGAATTATCCCCTTTTCCCCTTCTCCTTTCATTTGCAAATGAAAAGTTTCAAGCAAATTCAAAATAAATATATTAAAAAAAATTCCCCTCAGAGGAATGGAGAATGGCATGAGAATAAAAATTATCCCTCTTTTGTCATACCCTCTCCCCATTACGGCTAATGCGACGGTGTAATATATCGTAATCTAATGCATGACAGATCCACATTCTTCTTTCTCAAAATTAGTGAAAATTTGCATGAAAGGGAAATAATAGGTTGATGAATAAAAACCACCACAGGAATATCATAAATTGACTATGTATTATTGTTATTCCCTATATATTTTTTGCCCAGGTAGAGGTACTATCAAAAAAGTCAACTGAATCATAAAAAAATTATCCCCCACCACATCCCCATCCACATCCCAACTTTAACACCAATCCCACCTCCACACAATTACTATAAAAGGAATAAAAAATATATTCCCATGTTGAATTCCCCCCCAATTTAAAAAAAGCATCTTCATCAAAACATAATCATAATGATTTTTTATAAGGAAAGTCGGGTTGTCGTTGCTGCGCTGCTGTGCTAACGCTGTCGCGACCAGCAACATGTTCCGCGTCTCCTTGACATGACATAATAACAGGCCATATGACACACCAGTTATGTGGCAGTGAATCACAGTTAGCCAACAACCCCAACAACGAAATGAACAGGCTTTATGTGCAATCTACCCAATACGTACGTTATGAGATGGCTTTGGCGAAAAAAAAATATGTAAGAAGCAGAAGCTGAGCTTACAAGACAAGACATGTCTTTCGAAATACATATAAAATTGGATGAAATATGGGCAATATACTTCACCTTTTCTCTCATATTATTATTCTTTACTTCAGATAGGCCCATAGAGCAGAGCACACTCCACTCACATTTTCTATAATATATTGGACGTGTTCCTTCTCGAAAGGAAAAAAAAACTCGAGTTCGACTCATCCACAAAAATCCACGAAAAAAATAATACAAAACTTTTTTTCCCTCTCCTGCTCCCACCATTGTTGTGTAATGTGGATTTACTTCAATTTTCCACCGTAAATATATTGATACGCTTTATGAAAAAGACACGGAGAAAAGGAAAACAAACAAAAAGCAAAATATTTTTTATAGGGAACCCAAAGGAAGGAAATTGTTATAAGGAAGATTGTAGCGAAAAAAAACGAGACAGTCTCTGTATAAAATATTGGGCTTTTTTCCTCTCTTGTCATTTTGTTGTGGGAAGCAGAAAGAGAGAAAAAAAAGACAAACTGAGGGATATAATTTCACCTAAATCCTAGCTGCAATCCCAGTTTAATTCCTTTTTCCCCGTCTCATTCCATTCCCCCTTGAAATGTGGATTGTTGTTGGGAAAGTGGAATTAAAACAAATATAGAGACGGGGAATGATAGGACATAAATGAGGGGAAAAGTTTGATTTCATTTCATTGTTCATACGTCTAAACATGAGTCTAAGAATAGAGAACAAAACATAATTCCACAAAGCGGAAGACGAGCACGAGTTCATTTCTTGTTTTTGTTATCCTCTGAAAAAAAATATATAATTAGGAAGGGAAAGCGGCCATGTTCTTTACAAAACAAGAAAACAAATTCGCAATAAAAATATTTTTGTTTTTCTAGTTCTTTTTCTTCTTTCCTCATGCTTGGCTAAATAAAACTAAAGTTGGCATATGGGTCAGATCCATCAAACCATTTGATTGTGTGACAGTGAAACCTTTTGAACTTGAACGGAATGCTGATGATCATGATGGAAGATATGAGCATAGGGATCATGTACTTTCACGGAACAAATTAGAAATGACGACTGTGCAAGCAGGGAAGATCGTGCAGGACTAATGCTGCTCAAACTCAGGATTAGTTTAGACAGGTGGTCACGGCATGGGCTACATCGCACATCATTTTCAACTTTTTTCCCTCTTGTAAAGAAAACCTCAACTTTTTGCACAAACACATGACGATATTTTATTTATGATTTTTCTTCATTTCCCCAAAAAAACCAAAACTTGTGAAGGGACATTAATACAACAGTTACCAAAGTCATTTGGAGGAACCTCCCCTCGCTCAGATGAGAATTATGCCTGCAGTCACAGAGCCCAACAGACAGAGCAAGATAATGACTTAACTGTTCTACTAATAAATGGAATTACGATATCAATGACAAAGCTAATTAAGAATTAGTAGTGTGCTATTAATTTTTCCCTTAAAAAAAACTGGGTAAATCTGTGAATTCACGCAAGGAAAAAAAACATTTTTCTGCTTCAAGCAAAATAATGGATTTGTTCAGCTGAACATGATTCCAATCGTGCAGAGAGAGAGAGAGGCAGCCCAGCTAATAAAGAGTTTCGGAACCAGTCAGGTGTATATTAATGACTAAATGGCCGATATCCCTCATTTCGTTTAAAAAAATACGCAGTTTTTTGCGAGAACTGCAGAATTAGAAGGCGACTCTATGATGGCTAAATGATCTCGCGAAAAAAAAAACGCCAAATAATCTATGTATGTGTTATGGGCTGAACCGTACGCAATTGTTCATATCTGTTTTTTATAAATAAAAAAGTGTGTTATGTTGGTCATGTCATGTAGATGATAGCGGTGCATCCCATTTCTCAGGTAAAACTCTCCTTGATATAATCCACAAGCCATAAATATAAACATTTTATTTAGTTTTATGTAGGGAAAAAAGCACACTAGACATTTTTCAAGTCGACAGTCACTGGCACAGCAGCTGACACATTTATTTTGCTGCAAAAATTGGCAGGTGCAGGTTTCTGCATAGGAGCTAATTTCGCAAGTTCTGCAAATATCTAGAGAGGAGGAGGAAATCTGAGGAGCTAAGCACGCGAGAGCTTTGATGATAATGACGGTTTTGAATTGTTATTGTAAGAGGACCTGGCAAACAAATAAATCAGCGACTTTTTGACTTTTGCACAGGATTTTGTTGCTAAAGCTGCCTATTGCTAGCCATTAATTTCAGATTGGATGATTATAATTTATACTTATTGATTTACACAGAAACACACATCTTTGACTTTTCCTTCTTTACAGTCTAATCTACATCGCTTATGCAAGCTGATGGTTTGGTGAGCGGAGGTCGATATTTATTTTAGTGAATGGCTCGGCTCTTATGACCTCCCCTTTCGAAAAGAAGGAGAAGAGATCAGAGACATTAACGGGGAAGAAGAATGGATTGGTTGACCAAAAGCCTTCATAAAATGTACAGTTTGAAAATATGACGGAAATAAAAAAGGAGGAAATGGCAAATGGGGATGCATCTTCTTTGACTCTTTTTTTTCAAAAAGAGAAAAATTTAACTTGCCAGCATTTTTTCTCTTCCTAATCGTAGGGATGGATTGGAAGTAATTCCCCTGTGGTAGGAGATGAATGGCTCACCTGTCAATACAAAGGCGTAATCTTTGTACGTTTTTATGTCAGGCTGTTAACCCATAATTGGGATAATAAGTTTACAAAAGAATTATAATTTCTCGTTTGTTCTTTTCCTACATAATTCCTCTTAATTTTTATCTGTTGCTGGTTTTGTTTGATTCCGCCATTAATTTTACAAAAATGGAAAATGATGAAGATGCAAGTGAAGATGACGTGATGATGTTGTCATTACCATTACAATAAAAATTCAGTTGTCAGATGTCAAGCCAAGAGAGTGAGGATCTACAAACTTTGTAGGTACTTATTCGTGTACAACTGAGCGCTGCAGGTAACACGAATCGTGAATGTAACTTTGCTTGAAGCTCTATATGCCGTATTTTTTTAAACTTTATTGCATTATTGTCGAAACCAGAATATTAGCATTAGTGCATTATTTCTATAGTTGTGAGCCAAATGACATAAAGTCATCAGTACTCCGAGCTCGCAATTAAGAAGTAATAAAGTTTGCTTTAATTTCTTTCCATTCTCTTGCCAAACTGAACATAAGTGATTGATTATGCCCTAAGCACAGAAAACAAACAAACTCATCATCACTTTCAACAATTCAGTATCACAAGGAAAAACATGCGATTCAGTCATTTTTCTTTAAATTTTTACTGAATACGATAATTAATTGCCAAGTTAAAAATGTGTACTTTAAACGCTATTAAGAATTCTGACGATTTTCAAATGTTTCAGAAACCTATCAGGTTGCTCCATTGTTTCGAATTGAAATAGTTTATACTAAGAATTATGCTATTATTATTATTAGCGTATCAACCGTTTTATTTAAGATGTGACAGCTAGCCCGCTGCTCATAGTCCAGTTGGACAGCATGCACATTGCATGTGGGATTGCAATCCTGCAAAATATATGAGGGAGGCTGATATGAAATAGATTTTCCATGCATGTACAAGAAACGTTACCATACCATTAATACTTGAAAGAACAAAGTAGAAACAATATGAGAAGAACCACGAAACCCATTACAAAG
>JAQGAH010001642.1:0-12447 GCA_034696885.1 Lepidocyrtus paradoxus
GTCCATTTTCTACAAAAATTTACAAATATAAAAAATAATGAATTTTCTCATTTCATTCTTCCGACTGAACGGGCACAATATATCCAAAGCAATCTGTGGAAACAAACCGGCACGCCAAGTACATTTCATTGTACTTAATCTGTTCCTACTGCTCGTTGCCTTTCCCTGATCCACCCCATGTTTTATGGGCTTTCATGAAGGAAGACGTGAATCCGGTCAGGGTAAATGGACTAAAGATAAGTTGCACACAGAACACACATTTATTATATTTTCATGCTCACAAATACAGGCTTTTCATTAACTATACGAATGTATGAAAATAGGTAATGGTTCGTCCACGTAATAATAAATGATGAGATGGTATTCCTCTCCAGATATTAATGCTCCATATATTAGAGGCTTTGCTTAACCTTTTACTTTGGCAGTTTTTCCGGGTGCGTGTCTAATAATCTTTTAGTGCATTGGAGTTGATGCAGCAACATATAGCATGGGATTCAGTTTTCTTACTTTTGTTGCATTTTCCGCTTATGAATAGTTATGATTGCCAATAATTCTTTAGCCTATGGAGTCTTAATGTAGTGATTTGTAGACTTGTTAATATCCTCATATGTTATTATTTTAGGTCGCACTTCAGAGGAAGCTGTTTTTTGAGTAGGTTAAAATGTGGTTTTTTGATGATTTTGCCGTGACAAAGAGGATATAATGACAGCATAAATTAATCACTGATGATCCGATTAAAAAATGAAGTACTTCAAGAAATGCATACAACCCCGTGTCTGAACTCTGATGTTTTTTTTACAAAGAAACACAATTTTATTCAATTAAATCCATTTATGCGGGTTTATTTCACATTAAATCATTCGATATTAAGTAATACACTACATTTGAGGTAGCTAAAATAAATGTTATAAACATATTTGGTTCATTGTAGAAAATAATAGAATTTTCGCCAGATGTACTTACTTATACGTAGAGCTGTCAACAGATACATGGATTCATGCAAAATCAAATATAATTAAACTTGACCATATAGTTAACAACAAGTAAATTTTTCGCTTTAATTAGGATTTGAGTGTATCAACTAGAATTGGAATGATTAGAGATTCTACATTGATCTATTGTACTATTCAGTTTCCAACAAATTGGATAATCAGAAATAAAAGTAAATACTGTACATGCTATATTCTTCTTTGTTGATTTTCAAAATTATATGGCTCCAAACTGTAAAATGCACAACGGACAAAATTGAATAATATAAAGCTAATGTAACGATTTAACTTTTGTACCTCAAAGCACTGTTGATGAACCAATTAACTTAATTCTTATATTATATACTCGTACATTATGTTTTTTTAACGTTTACTTCAAAATTAAAATGTTCGATTTCTTGAATAAATTCTTACGAGGGAGCTAAGGGCACATGATTTTGTCCAGTATGTCTGAAACTTTTACAATAAACTAGTCCTTATAATAAATCATTAAGAATCCAGCATGTCCCAGGATTCAATTGTTCTCAAACAAAGTTGAGCATTGAATCCTGTGGCATTTTGGATTCAAAATCATTCATATAGACTAGCTTAAAGTAAAAATATCAGTCATGTTGGACAATATCACGAGACCTAGTTCCCTCGTTAGACTATACAGGTTAATAATTCACATATTTCCAAGTACAGTTATATAAAACAACAGCTTTTTAAATTTGTTCCTAACATTCACTTTTAGGTGATTTCTCATATCATGAGACCAAAAGACTACGTGGCTCATATATTTTACCTTTCCCCATTGTTATTTACTCTGACATCCAATTACAATGACAAACAAGCTTAAATGATTTTAGTTCATTAAAATTTCACAAAAGCATAAACGTTTATAAACATTACATACATGTTAATTTGACATATGCATATCTCCCAGTTCCAAGCGCAACAGTTTACAGATTACTCAGAATCAAAAACCAAAACTAATTCAACGATTTTCAAAAAACTGCATGGTTTACATATATAAATACCCGTCGTGTTTTGCATTCTCTTTTTGAAAATCGATTCGGTAATTATCTATCTTCCCAATTTAGTAAACCCAAAAACATGCGTTAGTGATTTAAAATTTACATTTAATTAAGCCTTTCAGAGGAAAATTAAATCCAAATTTTGCTCTATAGTCATTAATTCGTTGCTCCAAGTTGAGTGTAACTAAAATTACCACCCCATCATTTTATTCATTTCATCTGTCAATTTTGTCACCTTATAAAATCCAACACAAAAAAGACATTGCGCTGTGCTCTAACTAAACTGTTCAGTTCTCTGATTACGTAAAATGCATACGCTAACATTTCTAAAGTATAGATCACATTATTTGTCAAGTACACCTATGTATTTCATACCAATTATCAAACGAAATATCAAAGTTTTGGACAGCAACCTTGAGAAATACACATTTATTTTTATAACTACCTAGCCTAAACCCACTAACGATAGGAAAGGGACAAGTGGAACTGTACAACTCAAAGTGTTCTACAGGAAAAATGATAATTCTCAAATAATTCAAAAACTCTAATACATATCATATAACATTTCTGGGGAAAAAGACTCAAAACCTAACTGTAAATCATGGTTAACTGCCATAATAAAAAACTACTGCATTGGACTTTAGTTTTTTTTTGAAAGTTACCGTTATCAAGTTTATTGAACTACCTCCTCCACTAGCCACTAACTTTATTACTGCTGTGGGTTCTCTATCTAATTTTACTGTCGATTCGGAATCCTTTTTTATTGCTTCGTTGTTACTCTTGTCATATATCTAAAGTATTGCTTTGTTTACATTGAAAGTGACGGTCACAAATGACTTACTTTCACCAGTAGTACCTCATCATGAATACCTATGAGGAGGATTACTCCCCTGTTTTCAAAACCAAAACTATGTTCAACTAAACAAAACTTAAATGCTATTGAATTTCGCAGAGAACATTGGACACTACATCCATAATTCATATACCCTTCCCAACCCAAACCAATGCAAGGGCGAGTTTTCCCAATAGAGACATAATACGGGTTTTTGGAGACACAATCAGCGGTAATTTATAAATGTGAGTTATTGTTTCAAATGAGCGCATTCTTCCCTTCCCGGGAAATTCTTATTTTCTCTGGCATGTTCTCCTTCTCCTCAGTCATGTTTTTCTAATGGCCACTATAGCTCGCGGTGTCATTACATCGAAGCCTGTTCGACAAGGCAAAAGTATTCTTCAAAGTAATGAATAACGAAGCGAAGACTTGTTTTTTTTTTTGAAGACACAACACGTGGAAATTAATTAAAACCGAATTAAATAAATGAGCACTTCCGTACTTAGTTAGCCCAGTCTGGGCGAATACTAAAAGGGGAAAAAACCCTGACACGCAAGCAATTGTACTGTGCTCGCTCTCATAGTCCAAGTCTATTCTTTAAAAAAAAGTATATTATATTCCAGGCACACCTGGAGACCAGCGTTTTTTATTGCTGTTGGTTGTCCTTAACTAGTTATTGCTTTTGTTACACTTGTCATATGGAATGAGCTCCGGTTAGACTAGAAATGTAGTCGAAGTCGAAGGAAGATATTAAAAGCTTCCTCCAGCCCCTAACGCTAGAAAGTTCTTTTCCCTATGTAAATAGATATATATTTTTTATTATTATGGGCATGTATAATTACTAGTATTCCGTTGTCTTTAATAAGCTATCTCGTTACGTAAATATTATTGCTTTCACCTGTACTTATACCCAGGCTGTAAGATCTAGATATATATTCCTTTATGTGATTATATCTCTTAGGAAAAACAACAAGTAAGTTCTATTGTAATGTTAGCTACGTCTAGATCCCCTTTCTACACATCTTATGTACAATGGACCGTTTGTGTCACCAGAACACAGAAATTATTTGCTTTGTTTTCTCCTAACTATTGTTATTCGTTGTTTCAGGATTTTTTATTGCTTTTCATTAACGGTTGGTTGAAGGTAGAATGCATATGCATTCATATGGCTTGCAATAACAAGTGTAAAATGCCTTGGGCTTGCATGATGGTGGTGGAACAAGTTTCTATCCTTGCCTATATAACACATGCATTTGACAGGAAGTGCCGTCCCTAGTAATTAAGGAATTAGATAGTTGTAGTCCTTGTAGTTGGCTTTCTTTTCACTTTTTTAAAGCGTTGGCTTCAGTAAGTGAATCTTTATTGGATCATTACAGGGCTGCACTTATTTAATAGGCAGGTTATGTTCCGCAAGACATTCCACAACTCATTATTGCAAGAAGACAGTCGTTCGTATTGCTTCCTGTATAATTGGGGAAAGTGGTTATTATTGCTTAGGTTTAGTTGTTTGAAATATATGTTTGCTTATATTTAGCTAGCCGAAGAAGGTCCAGTCCTACATTTATTATTGCTTTGCGAATACACAGAGAATGTAGTGACTTTCCCTATGGAAGAAAATAAGGGCTGGACCGCTTACCAAGAGAGGAATGGATGGCGAGAGCATTAGAGCTCTCGCATCCTTTCACAGAATTTGGGAGAGCAGATTCTCAGACTTATTTACATTCCATTACTATATACTGCATAGTTTTAAGTTTTTTTATTCTCTTTTGGGAGAGGTTGTCTTGTACCTAATTTACTATTAGCTTAATTATCAGTGTAGGTATTTGTGGCATCCAAAAATATATTTCCCTCGAAGTTAATGTTATAATTGTATAAGTTATTGCTTATGAAGTTAATTGCTTAAGCTAGTATGAATTTAAGGAACAAAATTTGTGGCCAATTTTAATCGAATCTGAATAATTTTATTTGTGTGTATTAAAAAGACTTTTTTCATCGTGGTTATTACTATGTGTAGTATGTACAGTCTATTTGAGAGGCATGTAAGGTTTAATGCTTGCATCCCACTCATAAGGTGGGACATGCAAATGTAAAGAGTTACATAAAAGTAGCCCAACAAAGCGACAACTCTAGAATTCTGTATAATTAGATATGAAAAGTATTTATGTACGATTGTAAAGAAGTATGGATATTGCATACTTACATATTCATTACCGCAACTATGTACACTTGCACTGTGAACGCTGTTTACAAAAATAATTATAACGTTCAAACTCAAGGTATGAATACACCGCCGGTGAATCTGGTGGACATCTTCCAAGCAATTGGGAAAACCCGTACGAAATGTATAATTCGATTTGACCTTAATTAAATTCCTGCTTGTAGCCTATATGCGTGTCACTGCATGCATTTCGTCATTGCAAGACAATACATAATACATCAAGTAATGCGGACATGAAATAACTGCAATTGTAAAACTGAACAGTTTAATGCTATTTTTTTAGTAACATGTAAACCAATCCGGGTTTAAAATTCCGCTTGAAGGCTGACCACTGGTGCTGTTGACCTACCTGCTCTGGATGATAGGCACATAATAAAAATTATTGAAAATATTGAGGTCTACTGTCAAAGAAATGTCAAAGGTGGAATGCTCATATAGGTAGAAATAATTTAAAACTTTCTTCGCATGCAAGCTCTTTCCTCCACACATGTTTGAATTTAGAGTTTCGCATTTTTTTTTCGGGAAAAGCCAACGAGATAATTTCCATCCATTATGAATGAAGCAATAAACAGCTCATCATCATCGCCATAAAAGTTATCACCGTGTTCTCCCTCAAATATTCTACTGTAAAAGGTTGTTGCATGTCCAATTATTGTTTAAACTGGTTTTCATATGATACACTCAATATCAATCATGTGATCAAGTGCTTCCCTATTTATAGTGTTGCTTGTAAACGAATTTTTAACAGCCTTTTTTAAACAAACCTTTCCAATCGTTTTCGTGATAATTTAAATGACTTTTTAAAACTAAGCGGCAGTTTTCAATTCAAGACCTACTTTAAGGAACAGAAAGAATCTTATGAATAAAATAGATTTTCTCCACAAAATACTAGTATCAATTGATGTCACGTGTTGTCTGCAGTCAGACATGAAATAAGACTTTCAAATCATCATTATGCAATTACGAGGAAAAAATTGTTTAAACCCAACTTGATGTATTTATGCTGCAGTGTTCTTTTGTTGTCGCATATTAAACTGAGATTAGCCCTGCCTTACATTATGATAATGATGAATATCAAATTACGCTCTTTTCAACTCAAATTATGATCCGAGCTGTGTGCAATAACCTTCTAAGAATTGAATAAGTTTGACAAATAATGTATTTCACTCAATCCACCCATCGTTTGTTCAATCGAATTTCGGTAAACAAGGTTCGGGGAAAACCCGAAGGAATGTTCATGTCTGATGTACTCTGTCTGAATAGAATATGAGCATTTTGAAGTCAACCATTTTAGAGTCTCTGCACCAGGAAAATATAATAAATCCACACCAATCCAATATAAAATATCTGACTGAAGTGAAAGTAGAAGTTATCTCATATTTACAGTGACATGTAGTCAGGAGGGAATATAAAGAGGATAAGAATGAGCCTAAATGTAACAAAAACATTGAGAGAAAATCAACTTACTTTTAGTCAACAAAATGGATTTCATTTCACTCTATTTATTCAGCACTTACAGTACTCCATTGTAACCACGACCTCTTTTGCCCTCTCCTTATTTCACGAGAATCATGGATAAATAAGAATATTTTACAGTTGGAGCCTTCCGCCTTCCCTTGTCTGTTTGCTTTATCGTTGCTCTCATTCATTAACGCATTTAGCCATTAAATGCACAGACAAAGGGAAGCTTTCTCTCCCGCGTAGCCTTACTCCGGTGTGCGTTTTTTGTCTACCTTTTCATGACTATGGATGTTTTAGTATTCCACTCCTTTCATCCCGATACATGATGAACTCAAAATTCACAGCACGATCCCAAAACACAAGTCTGGCTTTAGCTAATTTAAATTATAAGTCTAATATTATATCCAACTTATGGCTTCGATTAACAAGGTTATGTGCGTGGGTTATATAATGCTTAAACAGCAACATAATACAAACAAAGTAGCTAAATTACATTAATGAATATCATCAACAGTTTGTAAAAAACGGGGAAACCGAGGCTCTTCATAGATTTTAAACAAATTATTTAGCGAAAAAATGACAGCTAGAGGGGTGGGCTCTGGTGCTAGGGAAAATTTTAATGCAAAAAAATCGTTCCTCCTCTACACACCCTACCTACTTATATCTTTCTGCAAATATATAGGTGCGCTGTTGATGCAGTGCATTTCGTTCTGCTTGACTCTATGCTTGTGCTGCTCTTGGTAGTACTGGTGATAAAGCCAACACTCTTGTTTTCCTTTCTCCTGCTCAACAATTTGGTAAATCTTTAATGAGCTGAAAATGAAAAAGCACACGAGTAGGCACCAGCCCAGCGGGAGTATGGGAGAAGAGGGGCATGATGATGATGATCGCAATCATATTGCCTCCTTCCCAAACCATTTCCACTTTTGTGGATGATGGCTCATTATAACTGTAGTTTCATTGTCGTCTGACTCTTCCCCATATTATTATGGGGATTGAGGAGCACTGGAACATGTCGCAATAGTGCACACGGCTCGCATCGCACTAGTGATTTTTTTCTTGGTGGAAGGGGGAAAAGGGAGAGTTTATGATATGGCATCGACATGGTACGGGTATACGACAGGAGTGGGAACAATCCAGTGGAATTTTTATTTCTAGAGGGGAAATCTAAGAGAAACACGATGAATCTTTGATGGGTCTTCATGCGTACGTTTATTATCGTTTGACAAGAGCCTACTAGAAGGAAAAGGAGAGGAGGGAGCTCTATTGTAATTAACGACAATCTCAGGGTTTCATTAGACCCAGCCGTCGTCGCTTGTTGAAAAATGGGCAAATGTTCTCTTTGCTTACCAATTATTACTAGCTTCGTCATCATAATCATCATCATGGAGCAGAGAAATTGCGCCCATTCCAGCAAAAAAATCGTATAGCATAACTGTTGATGATAATGGTGGTGAAGTGTCCAATGTAATTTTTTTTGTATTGACAAGGCTGGCTCCGAAATTTAATGAATTTCCCTGGTTTTTCCCTCAATTTAGGAAAGACCATTAAAATCCCGGAGCAAATGAAAATTTGAATGGCTAAAAGTGCTTGACGGTGCACAAATGAGTGACTCAATTCATCATTCATTAACAAGTAATCGGGTTTCTGGCTGGGTGCTTCATGCGAGGATGGATTGTCATATTGATGAGGAGTTTTGAAGTGAGCTATATTGTAGCCATGTTTGAATGTGTCATATTTTTTAGGAAAAGTTTAATTTTAGCATGTTTTTCCCTATTTACGATATGTTTTAAGCTAAACAAATATGGCGAACTAGAAACAGCGAAAAAGAGACAGTGATCAACAGCCTATATATTACAAACATACGCTATGTAATATTTTGTCCCTGTATAATAATATGGCACTGTATCTTTACACGGTATAATACTGTAGTGGAAAATGCTTTGCGATCAGGGCTTTCGATTAAAGACCACATGAAACTAAAAGTGCTTAACGGGTGTGTATTATAAAATAGGAAGGTGCGGACTGTGCGGAGCTTCCCAAGTAAATATTTATTATTGGAAAATGACATGAGTTATGTACCTGCCGTCAAAACTCCCTAATTATAAAGGAGAGAGGGAAAACCTGTTGTTGCCTAACTTTTAAGATTTACATTAGTAATAGGAGTGTCTATGTGTATGTGTATTGCACTATATCCTTCATTATTTACTTTTCCAGCTTTTTTATGTCCGCGTTGACATTTCTCCTGCTCACACTCACATTGTTAGCTTCCTGTTACTCGGAACTTGGGGAAGGGCGAGGAGAGCGACAGATACTAAAAGGTTTATTAGCACAGTTATATTTGACAAAGGGAATCAACTGCACCAACAACCTCGACCACTAAGCCAATACACTATAGCTATCCATACAACAGGGAGCCAGTTGTTGCTGTTAAAGTTTTCTGATATGTAAGATACACAATTCAAACTTTCACTCAAAAGAAGAAAGAGCAACAGCGTGCTGTGATGATCAATACAGTTTTATGATTTATGACGAATGACCTCGATAAACGAAGGACTGAAAGGCACAATTAAGCAGACCAGGGAACGCATAAAAAGAAGACTGGGAGCAGGGAATATCATGGTGAAAGCACTTTACGAAAAGAGTTCAACTTCCGCTGAATCAAGTGTAGCCCGAAATGTGTATATCTACTGGAGGCTTATATAATTGAACATTTATATATGGCATACATATACACCAAGACGGTAATGGGTGCCGCTTCCTCCCCAGGGTCTACATTACTCTCAGATATAAAAGTGAATGCAATGGCTAGATGTAATATGCAAACAAACCAACAATCAGTATACAAAGTAGGGAAAACTCGCAGTTTACTTTTCCTGAGGACTCCTACTCCCCACTCCAGCGTTGCTTTTTATGTTGTATGTTTATGTTCTTAATTTGGGCAGGAATATTTTGCGTTTGAAACTAGTCCTTGTGTAGCTATATTGGCTACCCGGGCTTCACCCACACGGAAAAAAAAGTTTATTTGTAAACTACCGTAAACGATCTTCACAAAGATAGGTCAATATTGACAGAAACGAAGGAAAGGTAAGTATCTATCCACAAAGTTGTATGTATTTTACCGGGGCGCAGTGATAAAGGATGATGATGAAAATTGACTAATAGCCCGGCTCCCTCTCTAAAAAAAACGGGTATTAATGGCACAGCTTTCCCAGTATTAAATTCGACTTTATTGCTCGTCAGAATCGCTCTATCCATCTCTCATCCATTCCAGTGTTTGGGCAAGCAAAGAGAATCAAAACTGGTGGGGTGTTGCTCTCCTCAAACAACAAATCATTACATAATTAAACCTTTCAATCTTCCCTCCCGAAACGTATACACACAGGCTGGGGGAAAGTTTTTTGGTTAAAGTGCTCTAACCGAATCAAATGTCTGACCATTTTAATGGATGTTTGCAGAGGATTGAAGATAATAATAAAAAAAGGTTGCATGCACATCAAATATTTGGTAATCATTGTATGTTTACGAGCAGGAGAGCCATATAGCTAATATTGAAGGTTTGGGTGTACAAGTGAAAGTATCGAGACGACTCGAGAGTTGTAAAAACCACAGGTGACTTCAGCCCTTGTTATATGACTTTGATGATTCTGGCCAGTAGCTTATCTGACTCTCCTAATACGATATAAATCAACAGGCCACACCTAGATGCATCCCCAGAACAGGGCTTTATGTCTCTCAAATAAAATAATCTAATATAACTAATGGATGCTCAATTGGGATTATTAGTCTTGATAAAAATCAATACTACCAAATCATCATCCTCCCTTAACATGTGTAACTTTTAGGTTTTGATTAATTCTAGGTATATACCTAATCCTAAATATTAGATACGAACACTGTTAAACTCTGTTAAAACGATCTAGTAACTGTAATAATACAAGACAATGTCTCAACCTGTGAAATATACATAATGCTAAAATGTATACTTGACATACATCTGTATACAAGTTATATGAACAAACAATGTATTTAAATGCTTGCTGCTTTGTTTTCCAGTGAAATTGTAAAATTAATGTCTTTTTCGCCAATATAAATGTGGCTATAACAAGAATATGGACACATGTAACCTCAAAAATTATGTAACTTATGTAGGTAAACTTATAAATAAAGTTTTGACTGACCTAAGAAATTAATTACTAAACTAGAGTAGAATTGTAAGCTTCTATTTGTATTTACAATTATATTATCTTACCTCATTTATGTTGGGGTATTTATATTCTGGTGAAAGTTATCATATTTTCTGGTGTATTTTTGGAGGAATTGAAAAGGAATGAAAAGGAGGAAAGAGATGAACAGAGAAAAGTTTATAGAGGCCTCTGTGGAAAGATGAAGATGGAACGTGTTAGACACATAGAATTATAGAATGACAGAGAAACATACAGAGAAAAGATGTTGAAAAGGAGAGTCAATAAGAGAGGAAGAAGCGCATTTCTAGTGATGCTGACTCATCCATTTATAGAGTGACAGGACAGATATTGGAAAAAGAGAGTTGAAAATAGAGTGATAAAAAATAGATTTCTGATAGATAGAAAAGGCCAGAGTAGTCAGAGAGAAAAAAGAGTTGAGTCGACAGGATGTTGTGAAGAAAATTTGAAAGTCCATATTATAGTGATAGAGTGATTGTACAGATATCTATTCTACAGAAAGTGCTTATATGAAAGAAAGAATGGGATTTTAATCCTTGACAGAGACAGAAAGATGGAGAAAGCGCTATAAAAGATGTTTCTAAAAGAGGAAATTTTGTGTCAGGAAAGACAACTATAATGGAGATTAAGGAAATCCAATGAAGGAGATTTTAACGAGAGAAATTAATCCGCAGTAAAATACATCCCTACACAATCGTAATTATAATTATGAACTATGACTAGTTTTTTATTGCATTTTCTGCCCGACCTTATCAATAGCTTATCACAGGCTATTCTACTCTAGCTATGTTACAACATTGAGATCATCTTGAAACTTATATACTGTGTGGATCACAAGAATACTCACACCAAAGTATATTATTATGCCTACCTAAATTAACGTCCTTGCCACTATTCGTAAAAGCAGCAGGTTACCGCTAACCCCTAACCTAAGGATGACTTTGACGGATGCTTCGAACCCATTGTGGATTTATGACAATGGTCCATCTGAGCATACAAACTGACTAAATGACACTCGGTATAATCATCATAATTTGATTATGGTTATTTATGAACATGTTTACAATGAGCTTAACCTATTATGGAATGTATTTTGAAGTATGAAATATTTAAAAATGTAGGCGTATTGCTGATGAAGTGAGTTCGTTGCATAAAGTAATATTTTTTCAGTACATTTTGTATGTTGACTAGCCACTAGGAGATTCGTTGTATTTGAAACATTGACTCTGGACGATGAGACAATTAAAAATTGGCGAATTAAGCCTGCAACTCCCATTCCCCAAACGTACTAAATATTTCAGGCACAACCTTTCAAATTGCAGTTGAAATTTTCAGCGTTTGTCGTTTGAAAACTTTCAGTATTAATCCGAAGCCTATTCCTCCCTATCCCAAAGCCACTTACTCAAGTCGTTCAAAAAACTTCGTTGCTTTTGTAATACATATTATGGTACATGTGTTTTATAACAGTAAATTATTGCTAGTCCTATATATTGCTGTGTTGATGAATTAAGACAAAAATATTATTGCTGTACTTTTGCTCTGGTTATGAAGTGCAGGTTATAGTTATGACTAGCCCTAAATATGCTAATGCTTTACATTAAAACCTAAAAATAACCATTGAGTTAAGTATTATTGCTTTACGTATTTACTCGATCCATTAAACGGTTTAAATTTATTCACCTCCACACATCCACACTCACATGCACACCTTTCACAAGTATTATTG
>JAQGAH010001643.1:0-12441 GCA_034696885.1 Lepidocyrtus paradoxus
GTGGAATATTTCGTATTGACAATCATTTATCCTCCTCGGAGGATAACCTATTCTCATGCAGTTTTACATACTAATTTCCATAGTACCTAAATGTGAACCTGTGAGCTTTACCTTCACTTATATATATACCTACTTTACTTCTTCTTAGTAAGGAGCATCCTTACAATATAACAGCCATTTACATTTTTTCCACTTTAGTTCCACAGGGAAAAAAATGGGAGCACACTTGCACTTGTTCCTCCTAACGAGTTTGAGTAGGTATTCTATAAGTGACTGATTCTTACAACTTGTACATAGTTCTGTCTAGTTGTTTGCATCTCTTCTGCTTCCGTTTTCATACGAGCTTGGAAAGCAATTTTTTGGAGTGAATGGGGTCCACACACGTATTTAGTCTAGCATTTTAGGGGAAAAGCGATCTTGTAGATCACAATAATTGCTTTTTATATTGTTTCAGCGCTGCCTACACATGTGAAATAGTTTTGTTCCGAGCGTTTGTTTCAATTATGATAGAATGGGAGAGGGCGCAGAATGGAACCGAAACTAATATTCGTTACAACGCGGCTTACACGCCCTGCATAGTATGAAAATGACTAAACGACAAATGTGAAAATATGAATGAACAATTACACTCTCTCCCTGGCTGTTTTTTTATGGGAGAAAAAAATGGAACTAAAAACTACTTGTTGACGCCCTCTTCGCTCTCCTTTACATCATCAAGAGTGTGGAACAGCTCGATATGTTATTGCTGATTTCCGATTAGAACTCAGCCTAAGCTCGAACCGATAAAGAATGACTCAGGATAACAAAGACGACGGCTGTTTTCCTTTTAGATGAGGAGTTTGAGCACGCCAATAAGTGTTTGTTAGTAACATAAATCCATCATGAGATCATACATGAGCCATCACTTTTTTTCTCCCAAACAATGGAGTGTAACACGAACTGGGTGAGTTGTCCATTTTCAAATGAAAATATTATTTTCACAATTTGAAAAAGCTGAGCTAGCATTACAGCAAGGCGACAGAGTATGAGTGCTTCCCTGAGCTAGAAGCCTGTCGTTTTGAAGATCTCTCTCCCCACATCCCATTTTTCTGCATCGCACTGCATTTTAAAATATTTGCATCATGTTTTCAACATGAATTATTCATGAGCAGACGAAATGTTACAGTCACCCCTGCTCGGCTATTTTCTAGACAGACATGCATGGGCGCTCAATCTGCATAATTTTGTTTAAAGTTGGTTGTCCGTACAACCATCCTTAAATTTTTCGTATTACGCTCGTCAATGAATGGATTGTATTTATTATTTATTTATAAGGCAACACGTAAAGTGTCCACATTTGGCGTTAGTGGGATCACTCATATGAAAAAAGTCAACTTGTTGAAAAAGATAAAACCCAAACCTTTAGAGCTGAAGGAAACAGTACAATTATTTAACGAGACTCTCAGCTCTTATTAACTGAGCTAACTAACTCGCGTCTCATTTGTCCACGGCCATTTTTATAGTTAAGTATATCATGAAGTCGCATAATGCCATCAAGATTTGTGGTGTGTGGATACTCATCAGTCACTGAAGGTGGTGCATGTCCAACACAGGTATTAAATAATGATGAATTATAAGAGGGGAGAGGAAAGGGAGTTTACAGTGTTCAGCTTAAATGTTGTCAGGAACTGCGTGGCATGATTGAAATAATAATGTGTGTAATACCCCTAATAATAATACTATATGGGACAAACTACATTATTATTATTATTATTATTATTAAGCTCTTCATTCTTTATTCATAAGTAGCAGCAGGTGTTAAAAGCGTGTGCGTGAGCTTGAGCACATCCATGAAAGTAGTCAATCAATTGTTCTTATGTAAATAGGAGGTCTGATTTCATCTGCCTTTCTACTCTAGTGCAAATGTTATGCAAATATTCATACAGGGATGAGGTACGATTTGGAGCTATGTGCCTAAGAAACCCGGTTATATCAGTATAGTGCCATAGCACTTCACAGACATTACACCAAAGGATTATAATATGTTGATGAGATTGAGTTGGGTATGAGATGTGGATGAGCTTAAATAAATACCTAGCGCTTGTGCGTTAAACCGTTATTTATCACCGCAATAACTCACTTTTTAAATAGTTCTCATAATAGCAAGCTAATAAAATTCTGCATGCTATGATGAGAGTATTATGATGGATACAATGGGCTATCATGAGCAGAATATTATTATGATATGGTCAGTTAAGATTATAATTTATCTCAGTAAAAGAAAACGTATGAAATATTTTTATTGCCCACTGTACAAACACATTAATATGGTATTAATGAAATTATTTGCTGCATCGTATCGCACCAAATTATTTACGTCGCCAATTATTATGTCACTCATTATTCTCGTAATTATTCTCTCATTTACACGATTTAAACAAAGTTTTTTTATTATGCTAATGATTTCACTATGGCTATATAGTCCTAATCAAGGGTAAAAGCAAGAGGTCAAGACAGAATGAAAGTGGATAGAAATGTGGTATGTTATCATTTAAAAAAAAGTATGTGAAATAGGTGGGAATCCTTTAGTAATCCTCATACCCAAAATATATTAGAAAAAATCATGAGATATTTTATTACTGCGTTAAAAAGTGCACTCGATGACATGTTAAAATTGAATGCTTCTTATATGGGCTTAAAATAACACATATGTTAACGTTTTACCGCAGCCAAGGGCATGTATTTTGGGGTGTCAAATACACTTCACACATACAACAACAGCTGGAAATGCATAAACAGATTCGATGATGTACCATAATTTCAGGATAATGACAGCAAAGTTCTACAAGTTTAATTATCTTTAACAGTTAGTTAAAAATTTGACTCGTTGACTATGTTGAGTTCATTTATGTTATGTGTTATCCCATTATTTTTAACAAATAACAAAATAACAGACATTAAAAATAACGAGATTGAATTGGCCCAATATATATATGATTGATTGATTGATTATTTATTAACGTGTTAAACTGTTTCAATACATATGTACTGTTCTCCCAACATTAACACAAGGCACAAAGGCTTTTCAACTATCAATACTCATAGTCATTTCCCAAATGGTGACCATTGACCTGTTAAAATATAATTTTCAAATTTAGCCCTACTAAAGTACAGGCATGATGCACACAGGCGAGCCGGCGACACGCTACCACACTAACGGCTACGAGTAAATACAATTAGGATACATACACTCTTTCAGTTTAGCTCTGCCCGTAAGATTTCAAAACGCTAACGTTGATGCAATCGACTATCCTATTTTTAAATATGAATGGATCTTCCCAGCATTGCATGAATGCTTTAAAAGTAAAACAAATCAAACTTCGTCACTTCAAAAATGCTCACTTCCACAAATTACTTTTAAACTGAGTTTATAAACGAGAATTTCATCCAATTATTTGAAATTTAGCTAAATCAAAATTAAATATTAAAAGACTTAAAGATTATGATTTTCTTTTGTAAAAAGATTTTTTATATTACTTCCATTTCAAAATTAAATGTACTAATATTGAATATATACATTAAGTAATCAATTTTCGTCTACGGCATTACGCCAAGATAGTCTAAATTTTTTCTCGTAGAAAGCAATAACGATTTGCGGACATTTAAGATTGGCTTGTCGAGCAGGAACCAAATCCGCCGCATTCGACATCGACATCTTCCATTTCATAAGAAACTTGAGCTCTCCGCTGGAGTTAATCACGTCCATTATCTTATCCGGAGTAAGACCTCTGTCAAAACCGGTCAAACTGTCTGTCTCGTATGGGCACCAAATAGGGCGGAGATAAGAAAACGATTTCTTGTAATTTAAAATTAAAAAGGATGATTATAAAAAACTATTTTTGAGCAAACCGTATATACTTTTACTAAATGAGAAATTAGTAATTAAGTAAAATTTATATTTTTTCAAACCTTATGTCGTCCCGACTTATTCTGAGCAGCCACACGGGAGGAAGAGGGACTAATAGATCCCTTTTAGTTTAAAATTAAATAAGATGATTATGAAAAACTATTTTGCACAATCCATAAATACTTTTACTAAATAAAAAATTAATAATTAATTAAAATTTGTATTTTTCAAACCTTATCGCATTCTGACTTATTCTGAGCAGTCTCACGGGAGGAGGAGGGACCAATAGATCCCTTTTAATTTAAAATTAAATAGGATGATTGTGAAAAACTATTTTTGCACAATCCATATATACTTTTACTAAATGAAAAATTAATAATTAATTAAAATTTGTATTTTTAAACCTTATCGCTTTCCGACTTGTTCTGAGCCGCCTCGCGGGAGGAGGAGGGACCAATAGATCCCTTTTAGTTTAAAATTAAATAAGATGATTATGAAAAACTATTTTGCACAATCCATAAATACTTTTACTAAATAAAAAATTAATAATTAATTAAAATTTGTATTTTTCAAACCTTATCGCATTCTGACTTATTCTGAGCAGTCTCACGGGAGGAGGAGGGACCAATAGATCCCTTTTAATTTAAAATTAAATAGGATGATTGTGAAAAACTATTTTTGCACAATCCATATATACTTTTACTAAATGAAAAATTAATAATTAATTAAAATTTGTATTTTTAAACCTTATCGCTTTCCGACTTGTTCTGAGCCGCCTCGCGGGAGGAGGAGGGACCAATAGATCCCTTTTAATTTAAAATTAAATAGAATGATTATGAAAACTATTTTTGAACAAACCGTTTATACTTTTACTAAATGAAAAATTACTAATTAATTAAAATTTGTATTTTTTATACCTTATCGCTTTCCGACTTCTTCTGGGCAGCCAGCCAGGAGGTTGGTCTATCCGTTCTCCTATGGTACTCAGCAATGACTTTCGCTTGTCCGATCGCCCGCAAGTACTCCTCATCTACAAAACAATTTTCTTCCTCTCCGTAGCCCATCCACTCAACATAATATTCGATTTTTCCGTTTCCATTTCTGTTATCAAATCTCAGGCCAGAAACTTTTTAACGACGAACAATTTTTCTCTTTTAGCATCGCTTGCGGCTCCAAAATTCACGTTGGACATCGTAAAATGTTGGTTGTAACCTGAAATTAAATAATTAAATATTTGCTGTAGTAAAAACATACAAGTTGTTAAAACCACAGTATAAACAATAAAAAAGTTAACTTGGCTAACCACAATAATCCCTTAATTAATCAACTAGGTGTTAATTTTTGTGCTTGAGTTCATTAAAGTCGCATCCTCACTTCAGCGATTGTCATCCACTTTTGGTGATTTTCCACTACAAACAACCTACCTCTTCTTGCAGAATTGCATGTACCATGCAATACTTAGCTCATTAGCATTCTTGGGTGCATCTTGTTGTGTTGAATAAGAGTACAACAACCGTGGGTCATCGATAATATGGAAACAATACTAACTAACTTATGCTATTTTCTCTGATCAGCAAGGCTTAAAGTATGAATGAACCAATTCCCGCTTTTTCTTTGTGACCGACTTGTCGACACTACTGTCTCATCTAAGTAGCGTCCCTAAGTCATACAACAATGATGAGAATTGCTTTGCTTGATTGTTAATGGAAATCTTAGTTGACTGTCTGCTGCTTTCTTCTATTTTTGTTAACGTGCGAGTAATAAAGTAGTAATAAAAGCTACTGGGCGAAGGGTGAGAAAAGGTTGTATGGTCATATAGTCACAATTACAAAGTTCATGTAAGAAGTTACTTGATATGCTTGGATGGGTTTGTGAAGAAAAATGGGTCACAAACAAATTCACGATAAACAGTTATTTTATGACATGTATAATCCGCATACTATGGACATATAGCGCTTAAGTTTTCCTTCTGAAGCATACTGGAGAGTTCCATGGTAATGATAGGATAGCATGCATGATCGTTAGCGTTCTGAAAGGTTCCAGGCAGAACTAAACTGGAAGAGTGTATCCTGCTTGTGTTTACTCTAACCAGTTAATGGAAGGATATCGCTGACTCGCCGGCGGGCTTCTTGGTTCTTGCCTATTTTGGTATTGGGCTAAATTTGATAATTAAATTACCAGGTCAAAGGCCGCCATTTAGTAAAATGACTTTGAATATCATAGCCAGTGTCAGAAACTGTTCTCAGTAAATTAATCTGTAATAATAGATATTTAGAAATACAATAGTAGCTTGTGTGAATGTCCCTTTTTAAGTATCAGTGAGTGTGTAAAGAGCAATGGTTTATTAATACAAATCGAACATATTCGTTGACAATTGAAAGGGTGCGCATTTTAGCTTGAAAGCGAACTGCATACAAATGGGATTGTATATTGATTATGGGTGAAATTGGCTTCTGTCAACAGCACAAATATCCGGGGAGCGGATAAATGCCAGCAGTATAACCAAATGTACTAACATCTCTTTATTCTACATGAGGGAACTTTTTTTTCCGTGAGCTTCCTCCTTGATTGATAGTATTGTTGTGCCAAATAAAAAGCGTCTAATAAAAAAAAGAAATAGGTGTATTTTTAAAATTCATTAATCATCATCATCACTATCTCTACTATCATGTTATCTTACTATGTCTGTGTTACAGTAGTTTAAATGAACCCTAGCTACACTTTGAAATGTTGATGCATTTGTGAAAGCTTTTATAAGTTGGACAATTGAGATTGCGTAATCAATGCAGCTCCCAATCAGCTAGATGGGCTAATCTTATTACTACTTTAAAATATAGATGACGTCTGTCTTCATTTAGAATATATCATTTAACGTGTTTGCTTATCAAAACTCTCCACCTGCCACCTAAATTACTTTTTTATTTAAAAAAAAACTTATCGACAGCTATATCAGATTCGTTAACATATTCATGTCAGAATAATAACGCCTCGTCATCAATGTTTTTATTATTACTTTTCTCCTGTGTAAGTAGCTGGACAGGGGCTGATCATTACGTTTTTTATATGTTCCGGGCATCACTTGATACTTGTCATAGATATACTTAAACATTTATGGGGATGAAATGGAAAAGGCAAACATTTTCAAAAGCAGACATACATACAATACTTTTGACAAAGGAGCATTTTTGCTTCTGCTGTCTCATCCTATTTCATGTTCTCTAGATTTTTATTTCAGCACCGTTTCATTCTTCAGTGTAAAAGAGTTGAGGAGAAAGAAAATTTGAGAATGAAATGAAACTAGTAGTACATAGTAGTACACGGCTTTCCAAGTACGGAAGTAAGGAATTTTAACTAATATTCCTGTTTCCCTTTTCATGAGTAGTGATCCTTTGCATTGTTGGAGGGGAATGAGATCGGAAAGATCTGTAGACTCGTTATAAGTAAATGTATTACTTTTTCCCAATGACTGCTAAAGTAAAGAAAGCTCTTGTATATCCTTGATATCCTTCACCAGTTCATTTACATAAATAAATTGATACATATGTTTCGCTGTCATATATATATTTAAGCAATTCTTCTGATGAAGAGTTGAGTTGATGCTCAAAATGCTCGGGTAAAATGAAGCATTTCTTTGTTAATCATGTGTCCCAAAGTAACCAAAAATTATAGTATATCTTGTATTGAGTCCAGATCGAGATAGAAAGTATACATAGTTGGATTAATGCTTGTCACATAGAATATAAAACGAGTTTTGTTATTTACATATTTCATTAGCTTATCATCAGATTTTTATTTATTTTTACTCGAGTGCGTAAATATTTGATACATTAAAGGGGTATTGAGTTAAGATCGAGCTATCAGTGTAGGTTCTCAAATGTTATTTTATTGTTGGAGTGCGTATCGCATAGAGAATTTTTTTATGAGGAGTGTTGCCTTTGTGACAGGAATGTATATTCGTTTAAAATTCCACGAAAAAATGCGTATCTCAACATCTCCCAGAATAAATAATAATAAACGAGGACTAAAGATCCTATTCAACTTTTCAACTTCCAGATAGATTTTTGCTTACAACCTCAGCCTCACAATTCCCATGGTGGAAAATGACCAGGTCTGACTAACAATGAGACTGACAAGAGGAGAGGTATTGTAAGAGTAAACATTTGATGATGCCCTACCATAGATGCTTATCATTGGTAAGAGATCTCTTCGCTTATTCAAATCATCAAATGGTCACAAACTCTTTTTCTTCGATATGACTAAAAAAGATTTCGACTTTTGGAGAAAAAACAAGCGGAAATATTAAGAAGCTTTTGCTACCTGCATAGATATACGTCAACTATCTACTATACCATATTTCCCTACTTATCTATCTATGGCTGAGGTGGGTGGGATATAATTTCCTTCCAAACAATGGAAAACAATTAACAGGATGAGTGATTGCTAAGCATTCTTACAATTTCCGGGTTTATTCAATTCCATCTTTTGTTAATTTTTCTTCTACGCCGGATACTTAAAATTCAGTTTCCCATAATTAATATTTTTAAACCAGCCGGTGGTTATCTTTACTAAAAAGATGCTGACTCTGACAGGTTCAAATTCTTCTGGCGTTGTTAGCGTCAGGAACAAAATAGGTATTGACATATAGGCATATATATGTTTACTGTCAAGAACGTTACCGGTCTAATCAACAGTCTGAACCCCGGAGCACATACGATGACGTTACACAACAAATATAGCTCCATGCTCAGAGCGTCGGCATATTGTAAAATTTATTCCTTTTTTACACTTCCTCTGTTGAAGTATGTTTTCCTTACGCTATTTTTCCTTCTCCTCCGTATAGCCTGACGATTTATATTAATGATTCCGAGAGCGGATTCCACGGATGAATTCCACTTTGGCCATTCCTTTCTCGTAAAGTGCGTATTATTATATGTGACTACAGCCCTATAATAGCATCTATGTATGAACGACAGTCATAAGTAGTTGTATTTTTGTACTTTTTTTTACAGTTCATCGTTTTCCTTCATGCTTTTCACACCACCAACCATTGCCAATTTATTACTTAGCGTGCCTCACCTTTCCAACAAGCCATTAGTCTTCCTTTGGGAAGCCTCTGTAGTGTGCACTTCATTGTTGATAATGACGGAAGATTCGATGAAAGAGGGATATGTTGGATGGCCGTTGTGAGGACTCCGTATATAGCTGTGCTATCAATATTTATGGAAATGCACAAGTAGCAGATCATTATAAACAAAGTGAAGTTGGTAGTTTACCAGTTGACTTACTCCCTTTCTTCAATCCTACTCCTTTTACTACCTCTTAAAGTCGTTTTTACAAGATGACTCCTCTCTTCATGCACGAGCAAGCAGACGTTGAAGCATCCTTTTGTTGACGGCGTTGCCTTTTCCCTCCTGATCATAGAATAGCTAATATTTCGGAAACCCGACGCTGCATACAGTCTTCCCTAACTGCTTTTTATAACTAACATCACGACGTTACTGTTTTCGGTGACTCCCACTTCAGATATGAACTCCCAGAAACATATATATTTATATACTCGAGAGTTAATGCATGCTTCCTCTCTCAGCCTGTCGTAATATAACAGATAGTCTCTTCAAAAAAGAAACATTTTTTCTACCTCAAGGTTATCTGGAAGCAGTTCCGACATTTCAAAGTTTGTTTATTTGATCTGTAATCTATCACTGGCTTTATACGGGTGCTTTTCACTCCATATGTAGTCTTTTTGCGGCAGAGCGTCAGTCAACCGTTTTTTGTCTCTTCCATGATCTACTGAACACTGAGCAAGTCAATGCTGGGTATTGAGCTATATGATCCCACAGCTTTTTGTAGTCTACACAGAAAAAGAAAGTCGAAAGGGCTTTCGAAAGGAAAAAAAAACGTGCGAGTCACGGGGTTAAACAGATTTCGTTTCAGAGTAAAAAATACATGGAAGTTAGGTAAAATACCGTGGCTGATACTGTAATCTTCGTATTGTCATCTATTCACCAACATTCAGTTAGTGAGTCCTGTGACACCCACGGCAAGTGTCGGAAATAATCCTGAAAAGTCTATGGTATCACATAAAAATCTTGGTAACAGTGCATTAGTTGGGTATAGCTGTATGCTGTACAAATTTTACGTAAATTTCCAAAAATAAATGTTTTACAAATTGGTTGAATGACTTGTATTTGTCATCATCGTAATATCACATATAACATATACGTAGTATACGCATAATACGTAGTATGTAGTCATACACATAATTTCAGCTTTCCCAATATTACTCTGTTTCCTTTGAAAAGAAAGAGTTTTCTTTTCACGTCGCCCTCACTTTATCAATAAAACAAACAAAGTGAAATGACATGTTTGCATTCCTCTGGTGGATTTTATTGCTCACATCTGTCTCCGCTCTATATCGGATGGTGTCACCATGAATGACAAACATCAATACGATAATAATTTCAAGATAAGTATCCGTTTGAGAAACTATCTTTAACTAGCCAATAAAAGAAACCCACAATTAGAAAAACGTGTGGTGCTGTTGTCCTTCATAAGTTCCCTAACATTAAGATGGAATTATGTAATAACGTTGGGAAAATATGACGAACATTCATTTAAGCCTATTGATGTTACATTCATTTCATCGTACTTATTTGACTAATCTTTGACTTTCAGTTTTAGTTGGAACACGAAAGAGAAATGGCTGTAACAGTGAATTGTCACAGACCGTAATCAAATAATGCTACATATAGGATGCTCGTGGCAGAAGGTTACATAGTCCGTTGTTTGGGCTCCCTTTATTCAGATAGTTACAAGCTGTGTTTCAATCACATTACACATTTCCAATATATGGATGAATGAATAAACTCACCTTGATTCAGAAATAGAACACTACAAATTGAGCTTGGAATCCATAATTTTTGCATAAAAATAAGCTTGTTTAATGAGTGTTGGCTAAAGACATGCTTCTGTGATCAATCTGTAGCTTAATTTAAACCAACGGAACAAATGTCAAACTGGTATACTTAATCAAGCTGGCAATTATTGATAACAAATTAAGATTAGCTTGTCTTTTTTTCAAAATTGTACACTTGGGGACGACATTTATTATCATTTCCTTAGCAACAGAAATACTTAAATATCTGTCAAAATTATTTTAGAACAACCATTATTTCGTCACATTTCCCAAGTACGCTGTCATTGATTCTAACTCAATTTGACAAAATGGACATTCATGGCTTAGTTTCTAGGATCTGCGCTACCGCGTTGGATATAGATAATCCGATGGGATCAATAATAGTAAGGATATATCTCTTTGTGAGGGTAATTGACGCATGGGGTATAATCTTGTTTGTCTTTGATAGTTTCTCTTAATGTAACCAATTTTCATCCATGACATGTAGGAACACTACTCACTAAGTACTAGAATAATGACTCATCCATGGACTGGTCGTTTGGTATCCCACTGAACTGTCAGTCTACTCGAGATTATGTGATCCAATCATTCATTTTACATCATATAAAATATCCCCACCCCAACCCCATATTTCCATTTTCCTGGTTTTTATATGAGAAAAATTACACATTTGGCCGTATTTCGTACCAGGACGCGGGGGAGAACAAAGTACCTAAATATCCATTTATTATAATGGCAGTGATCAAATTCAAGGGGGATTTCGACAGAATGGATCCTAGTTGTAGGGCGCTTTCAACCTTTCTATTTCCAATCCAATCCCACTGATAAGTATGAAACAAATGAGGGTTTCGTAATGAATTCAGACGGATTTCTGTCCGAGTTTTTGAGTTTGAAAGAAGCTGCAGCAGATAATTGAGGTGTTGTATGGATGCATTCGGAATCTGCTGATAAGAATATGTTCAGAAAACGGGAAAAAAAAGTTTGCCTAGAATTCCCCCAGTAATTCTGTTCAAGATATTCTTGAGTTGAGTTGCTATAAAGACATCTCTCGTTGTATCAAAGCTGTCATTGAAGAAGAGCACTCGATTAAATCACTTTTCTTGAATGCTCGCTGTCATATTTATGGACTTTTATTGTTGACTTTGATTTTCTCCAATAACTTACCGAAATGTTACCGACCTAATGAAACAGACATAGGAGATGTGTGCATGTTTCAAAATATTATTTCCTAGGTGGTAATCATATCAACGAATGTTTATTCGGTAATAAACCTTTTTGTGAGGGCATAAACTTGTAGTGGATGGGATGTTGCTAAGCAGACAAAAGTACAATGCTTCCTGTTTTATGTGAAGTAGGATGATGATGATGACGTTGAGATGAGCTACCATTCTCAATCATATTCATGTGGTATTCCCCTTCTTTCCATCGAACGAAACAACTTTGCCCTTTATTTCTTACTCCCTCGCGTACATTCAAATTTCTAAGGGTAAGCATAAACCTATACAAAACGTATTTATGAATACCAATTTCATATCAATCTATATTTATGTATCTACCTACATAATAATAAATCTCTGGTAAAATTGAGAGGAACGCAGCTGTGCTGCGTCCTCTCAATTTCCATATATGTGTCAGCTTA
>JAQGAH010001644.1:0-12395 GCA_034696885.1 Lepidocyrtus paradoxus
GAATGTCTGAAACAGGGGCTGACGCAGCAGATTGGGTGCATCATGTGGATTAGCATAGCAGGCTATAATGTTTATAGGAATTTTACTGATAAATTCGGACGAACCCCATTCCAGTCATCCCTGCATACTACTTCTTTTATTGAAGATGGTTATGTAAGTAGATTAAAGCATTCATTTTTCAAGTAATCCATTAAATTTATCGCATTTATTTATCCAAATTTTTAGGTATGGGAGAAACGTGCCGTATTCAGCAAAAGGTTTAACCAAATAACCTGGACAATTTTGGAAAGGGGCTTGGCCACATTCTGGACAATATCTGATTTTAACAATGAAGAGAAAAAGAGTTTGGATTGGCATCATCTTCATCAAAATTCATCTCTTATTCAAATGGACAATGACGGAGGCCCGTCAAAACTCCAGTTGGTACATTTGACGGGACTTCTCTATTTATTTCTCGTAGGACTTTTGTTCTCCTCATTGGCTTTAGTTGGGGAGCTTTTTCGGGTAAAGGTGGAACCAGGAAAACTTTGGTGTAGAAAAGACACGACAGATTTTGGAGATATGGAGGCTATACACATTCAAAACACTCATGACGGACAACCGCACGCAATCTAATTTGCTATAAAGGTTTAATTCACTTGTTTTCACCTAGTCATTAATTAGAGGAGGAGGTAAACTCTGTTGGTGTGAAACACTTTCTTTCTTTCTGTATTCAAAATATCTAAATCCCTCTCTCATGGTGTCATGTTTTGAGTCAGCTAATCAACCGAATCGATAACGGTCCTAGCAACCGAGTATGCTTTACTGTGTACCAAAGTAAATTGGTGATAGAGAAAGTATTAATTAATAAGTAGACAGCCTGAGGAGAGTTAGCCATCGTTAAACTTCGTGGAGGTGTTTAAAATGTTGATAATGTGAAAGAATTCCCCGATTTCGTGTCAAAATGTCAAACGGCTATAAACAACCCAAGCTTTATATAAAAATCCAATCAGCTCATCATAGCTGTGATATCAAAAGTAATTGCTTCCACGACCGCTTCAAATCCTGTTGTGCTTCATGAAAAGGTTATTGGAAATTATGGGGAATTACATTATTGATATGAAAAACTTGGCGAGATGGTATAAAATTATTTGCTCATAAATCTGAATTTCATAATCAATTTTTCACCTTTTTGAACATCAGCATCCATTCATGACCTCTACTTAGTTATTTTGTGTGTTACATGAAATGAAATATGACTAGATGCAGATGTGAGCATACATCTTAGGAATTTGCAGCAAAACTTGTTTAAAAATGGCAACATGCAAGATTTATTTAAGTGACTATTGCTTTATTGTCGAATTCAGTTTAAAATTATTATTGATCTCCAACTTTATCAGAGTTTGCAGGCACCTTAAAAAATCACAATTTTTACATTAAGAACAAAAAAACCTCAAGAATTGGAATACGTGAAACAAAAGTATTTTTTCACATAATAATCCGTACGTTTTGAATCGTGCCTTATTAAATCATAAAATTAAGTATACAAAGTTAATATAGTTTTAAAATTTACACGTAATTCCAAATTTATCAAAGACTCCAGACTCCTTCAAGAAGCGCATGTCCCGCCGCATAACTGCTTCAGTTGACGCTAATGCATCATAGTTCTGCAAATATTCAGACAACTTGCGACTCCCAAAAAAGGTGCTACTATTCTCCAAACACTTTTTGAAAAAGTTCAAGGTTGGATTTTTGTATTCCTCATATATAGTTGACGCAATTCCTTCTTCCTCGTAGATGGATAGGAATGGCAAAAGTGGAGAGTTATCTATTGACTTTAACTTGTCAACGAATTCTTTAAGTGACACCAGCTTGACGCGGATTCCAAACTCCTCAGCGATCGTGACTATGGATACATCTTTTCCTGTATCCCGCTGAGCAATATGATAAACACCGAGTGGAGCCCCTGGATTGAAGAACATGTCCAATGAGATTTGTGCGCAGTGATCGACCGACATATAAACCATTGGGATGGGTGCATCCGGCATGCAGTTTAATTTGAGATAGGTCAGCCAACGAAGTACGAAATGGTTGGAGACATAGTCAAGTTTTCCTGTCTTACTGTCACCTCCAATCAGTGGGAGTCGAAAGACCTTGCAAGGAATACCTCGCTCCACAGCCTGTCCGACAAGCTGTTCGCAAATGTGTTTGCTGATCGGATATCCCCAATTATATGAGCACTGGTCGAAGGCACCCACATCTTGCCAATCTTCTAAGGCGTAACCCTCATCATTTGCCGTTCTAAGGGTAAGAATGGTTGAAGCATGATAGACCTGTTTAAGCTTGGCGTGGACGGCGAATTCCAAAATATGAATTGTGCCTTTCAGGTTGACCGTGCGAATGTCAAGTTTAGTTTTCTCCGTAGCTCTGCAGTATTTAGCGATATAGTCCATTCTTACGGCGCTGTGAAAGATGGCGTCAACACCATTTGCCAAATGATTATACCCTTCCTCTGATAATCCAAATTTGTCTTCGATGATATCACCTTGTATGCACTCAACTTTTGACAAATCCACCTGATCTCCAAGTTGACTGTTTTGTAACCGTTTGAGAAGTCTTTCCATTGGGGAAGCTAGCTTACTTTTACGAATCAAACAGTAAATTTTTTTGATGTTAGGTCGGTGGCTCAAGTCTCTTAAAATATATGGTCCAAAGGTTCCAGTAGCTCCTGTAAGAAGGACATTCCGTATTTCTGAAACATTTATGGGCAACATCCCTTCGGATAGACGAACATTCTCTGGTAGGATGGAATCTTCTCGGATCAACTCCTGCAGTTCTTTCATGGTTGGATTATATGTCGCACTGTTCAAGTCACCCTCCCCATCTAAGATATTGACTAGTTGGTTCGCCAACTCTTCAGTGTTGTTAGAGTCCTTGAGTTGACTCGCAGTTGGGGATATTCTCGAGCCCAATACATTTTGGAGTCCATTTTTCAACTCCAGCACCATCAAACTGTCTATGCCGATCGTGTGGAAGTCCATGAAATCATTGATTTCTTCATGGTGCTCCATTTTCAACATATTTTTCAATGTAGACTTGATTAATTTTTTGAATGGGAGTAGTTTCCCTTGTCTATCTTCTGCATTGTCAACATCTTTCCAGAACTCATCACTGTTGATTAGAACGCCTGCTTCTCCACCATCAAACAGGCTTTGGTCCTCCACGAAGCTTTTAATGCGAGGGAGAACAGTTTTTAATAGGCCAAACGACTCGACATTAATGACAGCCAGATGGGACATCTGAGTCTTGAGAAATGTTTCCAAGGCCTGCATTCCTTGAGATGTTGTTATTGGGTTGATTCCTGGGATGTCCACATCTGTTGCTACTCCTATAATAACAAAGAAATTGTTTAGATATATCAGCTTTTGCTAAACATTATAACTGTTCCTTGATACATCAAACTTTATATACTTAACAAGAGGGGGCCAGCTCGCGAGAAACCCTTCACCAACAGCCCCTTTCTTGTTCTCAACACAACCTCTAAACAATGCAAGGAAAACACAACAACGCGTATCATCACTATAACCATAACCTACACATATCGCTATTCAATGCAAAGTAAGGCAAAGCACAAAATACCCTGTACACAGCTTTTCCATTTTAACCAAACCTGACCTAATCCATTGCAATTTCCCTCCCCCATCCCCTCCTTTCCTTCACACAACGCCATACAATGGATGCTGTAACATAAAACTCAACTTAACTTTTTTTCAGAATAATCAGAATACATGTCGTATTATATGTCAGTAAGCGTGATCTCATCTGACCTGATGTATTGCAGATTGAAAGGCTTATATAAAGAGCAAAAATATATACATATGCTATGACAGTCGCTCCGGTTATGACGGTTAAAGTGATCGCTGTTGTTCCAGGGGGTCGCGACTTCGATGACTGGAGGGGGTGTTTATTTTATCAAAGAATTTGATACTTTTTTTGACTACCTCCACCTCACTCACACTCCACATCCCCAGTTAAAAATTTTTAAATATTTTTATCATTATAGCTCATGTAAGATTATATAAGGTTTTAGGTTTAGCTTCAGATGCCTAGGATCCGGATGGGATTATAGTATGTGATGTGATGAAGGAGGTCGTTAT
This sequence comes from Lepidocyrtus paradoxus, assembly GCA_034696885.1. Classification (NCBI taxonomy): domain Eukaryota; kingdom Metazoa; phylum Arthropoda; class Collembola; order Entomobryomorpha; family Entomobryidae; genus Lepidocyrtus; species Lepidocyrtus paradoxus. The sequence continues at coordinate 4,137 of JAQGAH010001644.1, forward strand.
TTGGCTTGTATGTATGGAGTTGGATGGACGAAGAGGAGGAGGGTTGGGGGGGGGGGGTTGGGGGAATTCCTATATTTGCTCGGATGAACCGAGCTTTGGCCGTCTCTTGTGTCTTATCTTATCTTAGTGAGTTATAAGTAAGATTATATTTTTACCGATTTCACCCCAATTTCCCCAGTTAATTGATGTTGCAGGCAACCCATTAGATCTTCGATAAGCTACCAGGGAATCCTCAAAATTGTTGGCAGCAGAATGATTGGACTGACCAGGTGTTCCAATTGTTACAGCCATGGAAGAAAAAACTACAAAATGCTCCAGTAAAAGATCCTTTGAAAGGTCGTGAAGATTCCATGTCCCATCTACTTTGGGATTATAGGCGAGTCGATATTTACTCCAATTCTGGTTCTTTAAAGTCGCGTCAGCAAGTACCCCAGCGACATGCATGATTCCGCGAAGTGGAGGGAAGCCTCGATCCGGAAGATTAATTTTCTGGAACAGAAGATGACACTGGTTGTGATCCCCAATATCCACTTGGAAGGTTTCGACATGTATCCCTTGCCTGTTCCAGGATTGAATCTGTAGAGCGATTTCTGCTGTGGGGTTGCCTCGGCTGGCAATAGCAATGTGCTTGGCTCCGTTATTTAGCATCCACTTTACCAGCTCGAAACCAATTCCACCAAGACCCCCAGTGACCAGATACGTGCTGAATTCGTTACACAGCGGAGTAGTTGTGGTAATTTTTGAATTTTCTATTTTCACCTCCGGCATCACACAAACAATTTTCCCGATATGTTTGGCATTCTGGAGGTGATTTAAAGCACCTCTGATGTTCACAGCATCAAAACGCACAAATGGAATGGGGCGAATGTTGCCCGAATAAAGAAACTCTTTTAAAGATTTCAATAATTCTAAAATATTTGCCCTATCCAAAGACAGTAAATTCATAATTTCATAGAGTACGTCTGGCCTCATTTTCTTTACCTCCTCCGGGCTCCACACGTTTAGCGTACTCATCTCGATAAATTTCCCATTGTTTGCTAAAGCTGATAGTGAGGCTTCTTTAAAACCGTTCCCGGTCAACGAATTTAGAATAATGTCCACTCCCCTCCCCTTCGTCAATTCCAAAATTTGTTGACCAAATTCCGTGGTTCTTGAGTGAAAGACGTGCTTGATCCCAATATTGCGCAAATAATTTTGCTTCCGCTTACTCCCAGCTGTTGCAATTACTTCTGCACCAATATTTTTTGCCAGCTGAATGGCACAGAGCCCGACGCCTCCTGAAGCAGTGTGTATGAGCACGTTATCTCCTCGTTTCATCTTTGCAAGTTTGATTAACGAGTGGTAAACGGTTAAAAATACTGTCGGGAGGGTAGCTCCTTCCGCAAAGGTTAAGGTTAGTGGAATGGACATCAAAAGTGATTCCTCAATTTTTACATGACTTGGCAAGGATATATTATTTTCTAGATTCCTTCCAATGATACGATCACCCGCCTTCCAATTAGCAACGTTTGAGCCCAGCTTGGTAATTACTCCAGCAAAGTCCATCCCTATGCTGTTGAGTTCTTCAAACTGCTTGATTGGTTTTAGGACGGTAAATACATCCCGGAAATTGAGTGCCGTTGCCATGACCTTTACTTCCACCTCATTCTCCTCTAATGTGTAATTTTGGAGGACCCCAAATTCCAAATCAGATATTAGCCTTGTGTTTGGCAACTGCAGTTGGAAGCGAGTGCTTCCACTGGGTAGAGGCAGTGGCTCGTTGTTAGTTACTTTGGCTCTGGCTAGCTTGCAGAATAGTCGAGTGTGATCCCTGTAGGCAATGACTCCACTAGGTTGGTCTTTGTACCACAAATCCTGAAAAATATTTCCTACTTGGTTAACTACTGGCTCGTCTGGACACAAATCCAGACAGTTGAGATGCATGGAAATGTTCTCATTGGTAAGAGATTTGATAATTCCATGCAAAGTTCCAGAGGTTGGATTCGTAACTTGAGTTCCACGCACACAAGCCGTTCCTTGAGTTACAACGTAAAGTCTTGGAAGCGACGCACATTCTGTCACTTCCTGAACAAGGTTTATCAACGGTAAGGATATTTGGCTTTGATCTCGGTTGGTGATGTGATTCAAAAAACCCCATAAATAAACGATCCCTTCCAAATTCTCTACATCCTCCAGCGCCAGGCAAAAGTTAGACTTTATCAATTCTTTCATTTCTCTCTCAGAGCATGTGGAAGGCCTCTTCACGGTATAAACTTTCCTGTTCACCCCATTCAGTTTACCCCTCAGCAGCTCCGCCAAATAAGCGTTTGAATCGTGATAAAATATTAGCCACGAATGCAAAGGTTTTTCAAGTGGAGGAATAGACAGATCGTTGTACTGTTCTTGGGCCGATAATCTTGCTATTATAAAACTTCGAATGTTATTATACATGGGTGTGCAAATAATTTTGTCACAATTAATTTCCCCTAATACCTGCTTCCATTTTTCTGGTGTCAAAATAGCATGATTTGGGCGTAGATCTAGGTCTTCAAATTGCCAGTAACCTTCAAGTAGTCCAAAGATTTGAGTGATTAATGGATCCTGTATTGTGGTCTCAATGATTTGGAATATCCCACCGGGTTTCAAGAGACATTTCAGATTTCTCAAAGTTTTCCTGAGGTCTTTAGCTACGTGAAGAACTTCGTAAGCTACAATCATGTCAAAATACTTTGGACAGAAGCCTTGTGCGAGCGCATCTTCCTCGATGTTGAACTTCTTGAAAATCATGGATTGGGAATATTTTTCAAACTTTTTTTCCGCTCCGTTGAAGAAGGAGGCAGACACGTCTGTGAAGTAAAACTCGATCGGCTTCCCCCAAGTTTCCATAGTTGCCAAGAAGTCCTCTGTAAACGTGCCAGTCCCTGCTCCGACTTCCAATATACGTAACACCGGTGACCTTGCTCTAGCCTTGATAGTTTTCAAATGAACAGCATGATATTCATTAAGCATGGGTATAATTAATTCATCATTTAGCCTGCTGAAGGCAGGCTGCAGCCGGTTCCACATCATTTTGTAGTAAATATACGCATTGATTTTATTGTTCTCCGGGAAGAGTATCTGCAATGCATTAACCTTTCCAAGGAGTATTTGCGGCAAATTTCTTCCTATCTCGACAACCATTTTATAATCAACTCTGGAACTGTCCTCCTTCCGAAGGATTTTTTGCAAGTCCTTATTCACGTCATCTTGAGTTGGTGGTGATGCATCAAAATAATATTTATTTACTTGCTCCGGGTTCGTCTCAATCATTCCAGTGCCTACAATTAACTGAAGGAAGAATTTAACGTATTTTTTGAAGTGTTCTTTTGGCCGAGGTAACAGCTTGGTTAAATCTTCCAACGAAAATGGAATCCTTTGAGCGGGGTTCCAACCAAGCTCGTACATTGCATTCAAAAAGTATGAATAGGCTAAGCTGCGGAGGCTGTTATTGAAGCAGATTTCAGTTTCCTCGATATTATTGGCGTCATCAAGAAATCGTTTTAGTCGGTCGTTTATCTGAAGGAGTGGGAGGTTACCAATAGTTGTTAAATCATACGACTCTGGGGTCCCTTTCCATACCTCTTTCCATATTTTTGGCATGGAAGTTGTCTGCTGCTGGATCATCCCTTCAACCATCTTTGCTGACGTTTCCATGAAGTCAATATCTGATATTTGGGCCAAACGGTTTCCATCTCCATCCAGTAACACACAGTCCGTTTCATCATTTTCGCTTGTCGTACAATATATGTAACGACATGCAGAGGTTGATGATTGAAACCAACTGAATTTTCCTATTTGAACAGGAACCTGTAACTTTATATTCAGTTTGTCCCTAGTTGTCCACAACATCGTAGCCTGAATCATAGCGTCTGCAATGATTGGATGTATCAGGTAGTTTTCAATCCCATCCTCCTGAATTTTAACTGAGAATAAGATTCCTTTCTCACTTTTCCAACCAGTTTCCAGGCTTTGGAATTTAGGACCAAGATGAAGCCCAGTTTGAGGGACTTTTTCATAAAATCCAGCAATGTCTACCCTTTCCCACGAGTTCTGAATGGATGGGATGTCGACGTCCTGTACACTTATGAATGTTGCTGGAACTGGAAAAAACATTGCAGTTGCGTGTAAGATCCATTCCCCAGCTCCTCCCGATACGGAAGGGATGTGGCGAGCAACTCTAACGTTATAGCATATCACATCTTTCTCGTTAACATCCAACTTGGAAGAGATTTGAAGCCGACAGAGCTTTGAATCGTAAAAGGCAAGCGGTTTGGATATCCGTAAAGATTGTAAAACGATGGGTTTCTGGGGCATCTTGAAAACTCCTGATGATGTCACCCCATTCTGTACTGTTAGGTATCCCCCTGCTAGACACATTTCCAGGAAGGCTGCTCCTGGAAATATAATAGTATTTCCGATGACATGGTCCTGGATAAATGAAGTGTTTTTCAGGGTGAGTCTACTCTCAAATATCGAATGATCACAATCAGTTGGAATGACTTTCCCTAGCAGTGGGTGGACGATGGGTAGCTCGGCTTCAAGTGCCTTCCAGATGGGTCTTCGGTTGAAAGGGTAGAATGGGATGGATACTCGGGATCGTTTGTAATACCGGTCAAATCCTTTCCAGTTAATTGCTCCCTTCCAATCTGACAGATATAGTTTGGCCAAGCTGTCAAGTAATGTGACCCACTCCCCTTCTTTCCGTCTAATAGAAGGTAGGCAGGTTACAGACAACCCTTCCGTATTCATCATTGTCAGAGCAGACAGAACCGGATGTGGACCAATCTCTAGAAAAAGGGAGCATCCTTCTGACTTGGCTACTTTACAGGCATCCATATATTTTACCGGCTCTCTGGTATGTCTCACCCAATAGTCAGCGTTAATTGAGTCTAAGCTAATTATCTTTCCCTCCATTCCAGAAATGTATATAGATGCATCCTTCCCGATTTTGTGGGTCTTTACGGTTTCTGCAACTTTGCAGTACGTTTCTAGCATTGGCTCCATGTGTCGGGAATGAAAGGCATGGGAAGCTGCCAAAATCGTCGTCTTCAGTGACTTTTCTTTACAATACTTGGCAAATTCTGCAATAAAAGTGGAGTCTCCTGCGACCACCGTCTGCGTAGATGAATTTAGTGCGGCATAATCAACCCAAAAGCTGGGAAAACCCTTCTTATAGTCCAAAATAGTTTCATCGACGACTTCCTTGTCAGCTTGAATGACAAGCATTTTTCCACACGGGAGACTATCGATCAGGCTACTTCTCTCTGCGACCAACATTAGTGCATCTTCAAAATCTAGAACACCGGCAGCTACTGCCGCTGCAAACTCTCCCAAACTGTGCCCCATCACATAGTCCGGCTTCACACCCCACGACTCCCAAAGTTTAAGAAGGCAATACTCCACGCAAAAGATGCTTGTTTGACTATACAGCGTTCTGGTAAGTTTGTCATTGCCATGTTCGGACATTTCCCACATAGCTTGTTTCAAATTGATCCCATACCGGGTTGTTAGAAACTGATCGCATTTATTAAATTCATGTCTGAAGACTAGAGATGTATTAAAGAGGGTTTCAGCCATTTTGGGGTACTGTGATCCTTGTCCCGTAAAAAGGAAACAAAGCGATCCCGAGGTTGACGGTACTTCAGCTTGTTTGAAAGATTTATTTTGGAGGATGTTCTTTGCCTCTTTGAAATCTTTTGCAGTGATGACTGCGCGGTGGTTAAAAGTTGCCCTTCCGGTATTTGCAGAATAGGCTAGATCAGCAAAGCCATCGTCGTTTTCTTTTTTGCTGAACATGTCTTCATACGTATCCAACAGTTCTGTAAAAGACTCTGGGGACTTGGCAGAGATTTTTAAAATGTGCAAAGGTCGTTCATCATCCTCGTGGATTTGGGGAAGGGAAATAACAAGAGGCTCCTGAAGTATGAGATGACCATCTGTAGTAGTAGTAAGCATAAAACACGAAGCATTAATATTTAAATCTTACATGATTGCTAACGCTAGAAATCAATTAAGCAGAATTTTTACCTGTTCCAGTGATGCCAAGCGAACAGACTCCAGCAATCCTTGGCGCATTAGATAACTTACGCCATGGCATTGCTTCTAGCGGTAGTTTCGCCGGAATCACATCCAAATTTATTGCGGGGTTCAAACGTTCAAAGTTTAGATGCTTTGGAATCTTCTCGTTCTTCATGGCCAGCAAAACCTTGATAATTCCTGTGATTCCAGAGACAGCCTCAGTATGTCCTACATTGGTCTTTACTGACCCTATCACAAGCGGTTCAGTTCTTCCTTTGGAATAGGTTTTGGCAATCGCAGCAATTTCCATTGGATCTCCGACTGGTGTTCCTGTTCCATGCGCTTCGACGTAGCTTACAGCTAATGGATTCACATCCGCATCCTTCAGAGCGAGTTCCATCGCCAAACTTTCGCAGTCCGCCGTTGGGGTTCCCAAGCTTTTACTAACTCCCTCTTGTGTCACAGCAGAACCCCTTATCAAACCCCAAATGTCATTCTCTTCTCGCACTGCATCGGAAAGTCTCTTCATAATGAGGACAGCGCAACCCTCGGCACGTCCGTATCCATTCGCTCCTTCGTCAAATGTTTTGCAATGACCATCAGGTGCCAGGACAAAGCTCATCGCACTCTTATCAAACGGCTTCAAAATTAAATTGACCCCACAGGCTAGTGCCAAATTGGTTTCATGGTTGCGAAGACTTTTGCATGCTAAGTGGACCGCAACCATAGACGATGCAGAGCCCGCCTCCGTTGCAATGGTGGGTCCAGTGATCTCTAGGAAATGAGACAATCTGGCTGCCCCGCTTGCAATAGAGTTTCCCATATACACTCGAAAAGAGTCACCATCAACTGTTCGTCTCACAATATCTTTGAAATCTTCCATCCAGCTTCCCACAAAAACCCCGGATTTAGTACCTTGGAGGGAAAGTGGATCGATCATGGCTTCCTCCAAAGCTTCCCAGGCTACCTCATGCAGAATCCTTTGTTGGGGGTCCAAAAGCTCTGCTTCTTTTGTGCTGATACCAAAGAATTTTGCATCAAACTCGTCCACCGGGACAGTTAGGAAGCCCGCCCTTGCCTTGCGGTATCGATCTTCGGAAGCCAAACCTGTATGTTCTGGTGTCCACCTAAATTTGGGAACATCTGTAATGGAATCTACACCTTTATCAAGTAGCTCCCAGAATTCCTCCACATTGTTACTGCCAGGGAGTCGGAAAGCCATTCCAACAATTGCAATTGGCTCATTTTGGTAGACTTCCGATAGATGGGAAAGCTTTCCAGAGTGCGGCTATGGCAAACAGTCACCATATTATATACTCTTTAATCATGTCATGTGTTAAATGCTGGTCAACTGCTGGAAAAGTCAAACTTACAGAATTTTTGATTGGTTTCACATCTTCGTCAAAAACCCTTCTACAGAACTGTATCACCAACTAAAAAAGGTAAATGAAGATCTTTGTTACTAGTATATATATATGTATAACAAGCAGCCTGCGTTTCTCGCAAATGCGAGCAAATCTAGAAATTCCTCCAACTCCCTCCTACTTTTCCTCCATTTAACGCTAGCATCACCCTTTGAACCTCTTGGGTGTACAATATCAAATCGACTTTTGACAGTCGGCTATACCCTACCCTAGAACATCTAGTTAGAATGAGAGGATTCTAAAAGTGCAAAAATATTTGTGCAACTTCGGAAATATGAATGATGTAACTTGATTAACAGTTCGAAACCTTCGATTCCTTTCACTTCTATTGTCATAATAATAGTCATCACTCATCATCATCATTCACAAAAGCTAATAAGAAACATAGCCAAACCAACCACGAAGCACATATTATGGAAATATTCATGGTGCGCCACCTGACAAACAAAAATATAACCATTTGAGTTGAAAAGAAAAGAAAAAAAGACAAAGCAATAATGCGTGGAACAAACGGTACACCTATCATATGTACGCCATCTTACAGGCAACTTTAGCGTAACTCAAAACTTTCCGTCAGAATTGCACGCTTATACAGTAACTAGGAAAGCCCGTTGGCGTCCTAGACGCCAAAGAATCTAGAATCAAAGAAGCTAAGTTTGAAAATGGCTTTGGAATATTAAGTGGACTTATAAGAATTACTGTGCTGGTATGCAACTCAGCTTTTTATGCTAATTTACCATTTTTAATATGTGGGTTGTATTCTCCACCCTCGATTACCTCTATATACCGAGTTTCAGCC
>JAQGAH010001645.1:0-12380 GCA_034696885.1 Lepidocyrtus paradoxus
ACGGACGGACGGACGGACATTCTCCCAGTGAGTAGAGGGATCCTATTACGCAGCTTTATTGAGCTGCGTAATAAACACTTTCATTCGCATATACCTATATATCTCTAGTAAATAGGAAGTGGCATAGAGAAATGAAGCACTTGCCAACACAGACATAAAAATGAAAGTTTATGCGGACCAATAGACGTTTTGCCTCATCTACAGTCTAGATGATGTTAAACGCTTCCGTTCACAATACTCCACGGACGGGAGAATCAGGACGGAAGGGAATGCGAAAGAATGCATTCTCCTTTCGGAATGACTTCACTTTCTTGCTTTTCCCAGTTTTCACACACAAATGTAATTGCAGACAAAGGTAGGTTTACGGTTAAAGAGCCATTTCGTTTTAACTGCCTCAGCCATAAATCCATCCGTAGGAGTTCAGAGGGAAACTGAAACAGGGTGAATGGGAGGGAAAGTTTGTGAGGTAAACAGAGATATATGGCAAAACAGTATCCGAGTTTTTTACAACATTAAACGATAACTATAACTTTTCATTTCCTGCATCAAATTACTTTAAAGACGAGTGCATTTTCACACTTGCTCTGTATCTTTATAAGCTTCACTATCCAAGTCATCCCTATATTGTCAATTATCTCATATGTCATTTTAATTTTGAAATTTATGCCTCAACTAACCTATTATAAGGAAAGTTCTAACCAAGTATAAAGTGTATTTCAACTTTCAAATTAAAGTGAGCATGATACATGAGCGGAAAAAATGTCTTTTCGAGAGAAAACCCGGATTATGAAAAAAATCTCCTAAAGTCAATGTTGTCCCAAGTGCTTAGAATTCTCTGGCATGAAGGAGCTTTCTCTTCTGTGATGAGCTGACTTGGTAAAGACAGGTGGAGCTGGGACGCGAGTAAAGGGAGGAAGGAAGTGGAGTGAAGGTTTTTTAACAAAGTTTCTTTATCAGATTAATTTAAAATAGGCCCCTTGTCATGTATGTCGTGGCTTGTGAGTTTCATGTATATTCCACAATTAGTACAAGCAGGAGAATTTTTATGCATGAGGCAAGCAATTTTACAAGCTCGCTGTTCCAAACTTGAGTTCCACATTGTTGGTGGTCCTTTAAGCGTGCTTTCATTCAAGTAGCATAATATTCCCTTCGGTAGGTTACCAATGCCATGGCTTTTGGATTGAAGGGAATCATCTTCTACCCAGACCCTCAAGACTTTGGACCATTTCTACCCAGTCTAGCTGTTCGTCGAGCTTCAATATTAACTGTTGGGCAAGTTCATGAGTTTCAGGTAAAGACGGAGGGGAAATATATAACTTTACTTTCTGTATGTGCCTTCCTCACTCAAATATTCCCTTTTGTATCTGATATATAATACAACACGTCATGATGCCACTCTAGAAATGTCCTTGATTCTTTTCCCTCCTCAAGAAATACATATTTTATATACAATACGAGAAAGTTGATTATGTTGGCATTATTCGTGGACTCTGTATAGATATACCTTCAGAACTAATTAAGAAGAGAAAGCGATATTGTTCATGTAAAAAATCTCAATTTCCAGAAGCACAAAGGAACCTGGAGAATTCCATGCCATACCATAAGTTCAAACGATGCGAAAAAGTTGCTTGGGTAAGTTAAGCCTAAAAGTTTGCCAATTAAGGGAACTTACACAAGTTATAGGCATAGTCATTGTCTGTCTGGGCCTTGTTGTACATTCTTGTTGTTTGGGGACTTATTTACATTAAAAAAGCCATATTGCGGCTGTAGATTTCCAGATTTTACTTCCCATTTTATTATTTACTCTTTGAAGCCAACGAAACTTTTTGTTTTCCCAAATACTGGGCTTTTCCTCCCCATCCTTTTGCGTTGCATATTATTTACTTTAAAACAAGGTGGATCCCTACTTGCATTTGATGTGGAGAAATAGGGAGGGACATTAAAAATAATTAATTCAATAGTAGCATCATCTCCCTCTATATTTAATATTTAATGGGAAGTAACTTTACGTATTAATGTTACATTATCAAAGCCCAATTGAAACTTGGGATACTGCGATGCTGAGTTGAGCAAAAACTGTTAAATTTTTAACAAAAGCAATGTAACATTATGCCTTTTACTTCACTTCTCTTTTCCTATAGAAAAGATTCTAATCCATTTCCGCTCATTTTACTACAGAACACTTCAAACAACCGCACCAGCACCAAGGCATTGGCAAGGTGGTCTAGGAGTTCCTTATTTTCTTGGCGGTCCAAAGATACAAACAACCGGAACAACACCGGAAAGTGGAACAGTTCGACTTCGGATCTTCAATGAAGCAAAGCCCAGCACTATATACAACGTTATTGCCGCAATCCCTGGAACAATGGAGTCTGACAGGTGATTTAATCGCATTTTCCATACAATTAGCCCACCTTTTATGACATGACTACAGGTTTGCTAGAGGGAAATCCAATCTGACTAATATGTTTCCTGGAAGATTCCTTCTAGATTCTTACAAAATTACTCATAGTCCCACTACATTTTTAAAAATTCATTGAATACTAATGCCCCAGTTTCCTGTATCCCCTAAAGTACCATGATGGAAGGGGAAGACGTTTCTGACTTTAAAAAATCAAGTCAAGTCAAGAAAGCGGAAACAGCATTAAGAATAAACAAATTTTCGGAACTTGACTGACAGATAAGATATAACGAATTCAGTGCAAAAGTTATATTTAGCGGTACCGGGATTCGGGAGATGAACCCGGTAACATGTCGAGTGCTCTACAACCTGAGTTGTAGCAGATTCAAATGCATACTTCATGGTTGGGAGTCGTTAAAGCCCGGATGTTAAAAAGGATATAGTGGAACCTAGATGGTAATATCATCTGTCAACCTTATTTGTATGGAAAACCAAGAATAGAATGAAAGTCTTCTCTAGAATTTAAAACGGGGGAGAGCTATAGGGAAGGATGAAAAACAAACGAAAAACTTCTTGTTTGAAAACATACTCCTGCCAACAATAAGCATACTTCCCAGACACCATCCAGATCCATCCAAGCAGTAATATTTTATAAAGGGGGAAAGTGTAAAAAAGGGAAACAATCATGATTTTTCACTAATCCACCAAGTCCAAAACTATACAGGGAAGACAAAAGGGAAAGAGGGAAAAGTCAGGCAGAGTAGTGAGCAGTAGAGCTCTACATGGTTATTTAAGCCCATCATTCGTCATTATTTATTCCGTCCTACTTTCCCAGCTGTAGGGCCATGTCTATTCCAAACGTGCTCTCTGTAGGTTTTCCCCTTCCCCAACAATCCATCCATTTTAATGGAAGAGGGCCACCGTAATAGAGCTTGAACACTGAGCTTTCTCCAGTAACTACTTAAGTAACTTTCCAACCTGAAAAACATGAATAGACAGTTATAGGGAAAGTAAATAATAACATTAAATAAGATTTGAGCGTTGTACATTTGAAGTGGAACATGTAAAGTTGGGAGCTTTTTCCCGGAGACGAGAGAAGAAATGGAATTTGGGCTGGAGTCTTTTTTCTGATTGTTTTAATGTTGTTTCCTTGTGTGCTTTTTATTCCTTTCTTTCTCCAGGTATATCATACTGGGTTGCTCTCACGACTCATGGGCATATGGCGCAGCGGATCCTGGAAACTCGTTAGCTATGTCAACTGAGCTCCTCCGAGTATTTTCATCTGCAGTGGCTTCAGGGTGGAAACCTAGAAGATCAATCTTATTTATATCTTGGGATGCCAATCTTCATGCTGCTTCCGGTGTCTCCCACTGGCTTCAGGTGAGTTGACTCTCTGAGTTCTCGTAATATCATTGAACTTTTTAGATTGAGGTAGTTTGCGTACAGTACAAAATATCTATCGAGCTATATCATGTATCAGCGGGTTGAATCGGATCTGATATTAAATTAACTACACTCCAGCCGCTGGAGTAGCTCACTAGTATGTTGGGATTAAAAGGGTAAACATGTACATGCTCGAGTTTCTGGATGAGCAGAGGAAATTATTGTGATTACAGGAGCACCACTTTGAAATAATGAGTCGCACGGTGGCCTACCTGGATTTGGGGAGGTCGTTACAGGGGAACGAAACTCTTCAGGTTTACTCGTCCCCGCTCCTGAAGGAAGTCGTGCGAAAGGCAATAGGCCGTGGAGGGAAGCACTCTCACTCCACTTTGAAAACTCCTTTCTCAGCACCACTATCGACTTCATCGTCTCCCGTTCCGGGGAAAAGTTCAATCTATCCAAACGTCCAATTTGTGTCAGGGGTGCGAAGTGATGAGGCTTCTTTCGCCTTCCTTGGAAATCTTGGTATTCCATTCATCCATTTGTGTGTTACCAACTCACCCAAGGTAACTTATTCCCATTGTATATCAACGAGCTATAATTTGGACTCGCTCCTAGTTTCATAAATGTAGCGAAGGGAAAGCATTATGCAAAGAAAACGTAGTAGTTTTACTTTTGTTTTCATTACCCGCAAGCAACTTTCCCCCGAACGGTTTCCCATTTAGCTATTATTTTTTGCTCTTTTGCATCCTTAGTTCCTAGTAAGTAATTTTCATGACGGATGACGAGAAGGCCCGAACGTGCTCCTCCATCTAACTTCCAGTTCTTGCTTGATCAGCATGCTTATAACTCCAAATGGGCCTATACTTTGTCTAATAATTTGCCTAACTATCACTCAGTAGATATGTTCCAGGAAGAAAAGAAAGACGCTGACTAAGATTAGAGTTGGAATCGTTTGGCACTGTTTCGTGCCCCATTCTTTCCTCCTTTCCAGAATCGAAAATTTCTCAACCATATTCCTTCCAGCGTACACAAAATATTGATTTCCATCAGAAACATCAAGCACCTATGTATCTTTCCTACTTTTCAATTCAATTTATTTCACATGTATAATTCCATTGGAATTTATTCTTTGTTGTTGTCGTGTCAGTTCGTACATTCCTAGAAGGGCAAACAAACGTTAGGATCTAATATAATGCCATTATAAAAGACTGCTAAAATTACATGAACCCCTTTGAAGTTTCTCCTTGTCTCTTTAATAAATTCCTTTGACGTTCTGTCTGAAATCTCCGAGAATTTTTCCTTCCTCCTTTTTCGCGGAAAGGATCCACATCCATATAAATTTAGCTTTGTGCTATACGCTCCTCTGATGTTTTACAAATACTAGAATCCTACAATCGGATGAATGCTCTAGCTGGCTTACAGAGTCTAAAACCTGCTGGAGTTTTGTCTCAAACTGCTTCATTTCCTTCTTTAAGCTTGTGGCATGGTTTTAAGGATGGGGAAGTATGTATATCGTTTCGTTATGACAGGAAAATCCGTCCCGTCGTTAATTCTCCATGAGTGTTTCTGAAATGAATAGTGAATAGATTTAAGTGTAGTAATTGGCCATCAGAGAGGGAAGGAGAGAGAGAAAAGGCAAAAAAATCCTACATATAGCCATATATCTTGAAATGGTGTTTTATTCCTCTCATAATATTCAGCAATCCTATTGTTATTAATAAGAATGGTCGTCTGTGGATGAGATGATCACGGGGTGATAAAAAAATGCGTATCCTCCCAGAACTTATTTCTTGGCTCGTTTTCCCCTGATTTATAAGGCAGTCTGGTAGTTCTCCCTCTTTCCTTTTTAATGGTTTTGCCGTCTCCCGTAAAGTCGACAACTTTTCCCATATAGTTGGGCTCAAAAGTATGAATGATTTGAAAGAAGACAAGAGCATACACATGTAGAAACTGCAGTTGTAGCTCCATTTAGCTAAAGTGTATACAATTTCATTTATGTATTCATCCTCAACTGGAAAAGTTTTCGGATGATTTTCTTCCCCTTTCATTTTCCCTTTTCTTTTGCCCCAGCCGAACAATTCTACTTCATTTCCTCAACTTTTTCTCTGACAATTACAGGGCTATGACTATCCGCTCTACCATACGGCATTCGATACCTTTGAGAACTTTGTCAAGCTTGTTGACCCCAATTTGAAGGGATCAGAGACCTTAGGTAAGGAAGAGCTCTTCTTTGTCCATTTTAATTTTTCAGCTAATTTGAAAGGCGGGCAAGTTTTAATGCTGGTGTGACTCTTTCCAAACTTTCCTGTTTGGGAACGTGGAACGTGGAACATGTTCTGCGGTGGAAATTTTGTATTTTGAAAGGGCTTATATTTCACTATGTATTGAATTTTTCATCAATGTATATCATGACGTTTCTGGTATTTATTTATGGTCTCCAAAAAAAAGCTCGAGTGGTTGCCCAAATTACTCTCCTCCTTTCTGACTCCTCTGCTCTACCCATGACGCTTCAAGACTATATAAGGGAGCTTCGGAAGGAATTTGATCATTTCATGGCAGAGTACCAAGAAGACTTCCACAAAGCGAATATATCTCTGTGTAAATTCCAAACTTTTTTTTACTTATGACTAGTTTTAATATTACAGTAGCACATTTATTTCCATTAGAGGAAAATGGTATTTTATTATTGAAGATGGCTTTTTCTTAAAAGGATATTTTTCCCTCTTGCATGCTTTCCCTACTTCCCTTCTTTTAGCGTATTTCCAAGCTGCTATGATGCGTTTGGAAGTGATTGCAAACAGCTTTAAGGCAGAGATGCATAACCACTCGAGGAACGGGGGGAGTGAGTTGCTGGAAACAAGCTCAGGGCCACATCACAAGCTTAGGTTGGTTATGTAATTTTTTCTATTTTTTTATTATTATTATTTTAGAATTTCTCTATGCGAAAAGGAGAGAAAACTCAATTTTATATTGGAAACATAATCATAATGACTTTTTAGAAGGGAGATGTACCATCGAATGCTGAATGACAAGTTTATGCTTTTTGAGAAAGCACTCCTCACGCGAAATCCTGTAACCGAAGGGTATAGACATCAAATTATTGGTTATGCCAGCTGGATATCAAGTGCAAACGTAGGAAAGTCACCTTTGAATCCCCGAAGGGAACGTAGAGCCTCACAACTCTCTCATCCACCACTATCGTCATCATCAGCCACACAGCCAAACTCGGCATTGACACAACAACACTCTGCTCCCTCCAGAATCAATAGCAATGCTGGAATTACAGATGGAATAGGGAAGCTAGGGAAGGGGTTCCCTTTCCCACCCAGCTCCATGCTACCAACTGGAGATATTCCACGTGTCTTTCCTGAGCTAAGAGTAATTTTCGACTGTGGGCGAAACTGCGAGAGAGATCTCAATCAGGGGGAAGTCTGCTCGGATTTCTACTCCACATTTTTCAACCTCGGAGCCAATGATAATACTAATAACATTAATAACTGTAATAATAATAATAGTCGGAACAGCAGCAGTTGCTTGAACTGGAAGGATATTGCCGACCAAAAGGTCACTTCCCTAGTCCGTGCTTTCGACGCCGCATCTGCGGTCATCCAAAGTCCAATCGTTCCACCCTCTCATGAGTGATATTTAGAAGGAACTATTTAACCCATTCGAGAAAGAAAAAAAAGATTCCTGTGTTTTTATGATCCAATGTGCTGGAGTGAAACAAAACAAAACCGATATTATTACTTAAGTATTGTACTATAATACACTATCTCTACTGCACTATGTCATTATTAGCAGTGTATGTGCACGGAAAAATGAGTAAAAAAAATACATGTATACCTATTCATAAGAGACCTTCGTAATATGAAATGAGTGTGGAAAGTAAAGTATGAGTGGAAATTACAAAATATATAAAACATGATCGTTTTCACTGAACGTTTTTGCATTTTTTTCATCCATATTTCTCATCTTTACCTTTGTAGCTTTGTACCTTTGTACATAAGGAAGGATTCAACCTATTCATTACATATTGTCTTTGATGCCATAAAACTATTTTGCCTTCTCTGGTTAGGAAGAGATCAATGACATGCTGATTCGCACTGTTGTACCATAGCTTCCGAGAAGTCAGCCAGTTTTTCTTTATTATCGTGCGACAATTCATTTACTGTTCAACAACGAAAAGTAATGGCATTGTACATCCCATCCATCCATTAAGTACATAACCTCTCCAGTCCAGAACAGTTTTTCGTTCATACATTCCCTTCTCGTTTTTCCTCTACATTTTTTATATATTTTGTGACTTTTCCTGTCCAGATCCCATACGAGCCACTAATGTTACGACTATCTCGAGAATAATCTGTCCCATTAAGAATTATACGGTGAGTCTACATTGGCAGATAACAAATGCATCTTTTTCCTCGCCGGCTCAGCAAAGGGAACGGTGGCCAGTCCCAGACCAGATTGTATCGTTAAAAAGGACAGGAAGAGGAACTGTTGGAGTGAATAGGACTAGGCAAATCCCTTCCTGGTTGCACGACTTTTTTTTACTTTACGATAGCTCGATGTGTTATTAGCAGCGATGAATTTGTGAGGAGCGCTCCTAAACCTCGGCAAAACAATACAATAAATGGGGAGGCGAGCTGAAGTTATCCCCTTTCGTCTTTTTCATCCTTTCAAGACGAAATGAGAAGAAAGGGAATATAAAACTACGGGAGCCGCTAACGTAACAACACATCCTGCTCCCTTCCATTCCATCATGATAATGCTACAGTACATTAAACCCCCACCATTATAATAAGAACGGACACTTTGAGCGAGAAATCTCCTTTGGAAAAGTAGGGAAAAAGGAAGTTTGGAACGTATCCAATGGGCCTTTGGGAAAAGCCAACTCTGCTCAAAACGAAACTTTCACTTCACAGCGTTAGCCGGGACTGCGTGGCCTATTAAGTCGTAGATTAAGGAATGGTGGAATGGATTCTTCCTCATGCGTGTGAAATGCCAGCCATCTACGTTCAGAAATCATGGGATGGTGGCCATAAATGATTAGGAAAAAAGCAGATTCGGGAAAGTTAAACACAAAGTATGAGCTAATTATTACACTTATTACATCTTCTCGTGCTATCATTGACGAGTAACTGCCACTAATCAGCCAGGCAGTTTTATCTTGGCAAGCATCTCTATAAATATCAGCGTTCCAGGCCAAAATGCTTATTGTCAACGGGTATAGACGGAAAGTGTATAAAGTACAGAGTATATGGCTATGGCTATAGGTAAATATTTTATATGAAAGTTGAAAACAGGAAGTTACTTCTCGTAAAAAAGGGGGAAAAATTCGTATGTCTGTCACGTTCCGTTCCAGAAGAACTCTCAAACTCCCATATTGCTTCCTATGCAGAGCTAAACTACTCAACTCAAACTTGATAACTTTGAAATGGTTCCAAGAACTGGCTGATCGGATCAAAAAGTGCAAAATGCGGTATTATCAAGTAATAATATAAAGTTTGACAGGGACGTTTCCACAAACTGCTTTAGGCTTTTATGTAAACTACAGAGCTGAATTTATTTTGCGTTCTGCATAACAAAATCCAAATAATAAACTTCTTCTTTAAAAGGCTGCTTTGTACAGCTTATAAAATTGACAATGATGTGTACCTGAATGTTACAAGAAAAGTATGTGGCAATTTATACAGCCTTTTTTATTCGAATAAATCATCGGGGACATTGTCGAATTCGTCCCATTCGTTGGAAGAGCGCAGTTTTTCAATCCCATCATTTCCACCGTCAGCATTGACATTAGCTTGATAATTCTCAGGGTGGAAGTAGTGCATCAAGAAGTTTGCCAAGAGCTTGTTTACGGATACCATTACAACGAAGAGGACTGTAAAGACGATGACTTGATGAAAGACGCTCACGCTTTTCTCGGGATTCTTGCCTGCGGAAGATTCTCCAGCTTGGTTTTTGGATTCTGAGCCGTTTTCCTCGGAAACCTTTGCAACTTGGTTTTCATTCTTATCCAAAATGTCATCTTCCAGATTGGTAGTGCGTTGCTTCTTTGACTTTACCATTACAGTGGGCTCATCGTCATTACGTTTGCTGGAGGATTTATGGTTTCCTTTTCCCTTCACCATCTTGCTCTTATTTCGTAGCTGCTCTTGATCTTATGCTTTTATCTGGGGTTATCTCGTCTGACCTTTATCATTAGTAAATATTATCAATTTAACATGAATCATATCAAACTGTTCATTACAGATTTATGAGCTTGTTCAATCACATTTTTGTGGACGTTTACCCTTCTGTAGAAAATTGGTTAATTTGGTATTTCCTAGCTTTGGCAATCAATCACGTAGACTTGGGTGTGCTTATGTAAGCGTCGGCGACAGTCGTCACAGAGAACCTTGAACTTAAGGGCGAGGATAAGAAGTATGAATGAAGAGGAATGATAAAAAAATAAAAATAATTTTTAGGCAATCAAGAGCAATATGATTAGGTAACTAATATTATGATATGATCCATAGAGACCAAGAAAATATGCATTATGGGAAGGCACGGTGGTACATATACATACGCAGCAATGGTCAGTGGAACCCACACTTAATTTATGTTTACAGCTACTGGATGTATAGATAACGCAAAGGGATTGCGAAATAAGTTGCCACCATATCAAATCATAAGACAAGAATACTATTGGAATGTTTTTATTAATCCAAAATTCCTTTTCCATGAGATTCAAACATCTTGATAAATAATATCAGTTATATGAGTATTTACAGTTTTAAGTACATTTCCTTACTTCCTAAAGTTACATATAAAACTAATTATCACGATCAGGTACGTACAAAAAAATAACTGGTAAGTACGTTGCACGGCAAGTACATATGGAATATTTTCTAAACTACATAATCTCATATAGTAAGGCACCAACAATATGACACGGTTTTATTATCATTTTCCTTCCGTCATCTTTCAATTGGTAGCTGCCTCTTTATCAAAGAGGCACTCCAAAGGCTGGACCCGGATATGTGTATTATTTGGACTAATTAACAATTACATAAAATATTGGAAGGAGTGAGTGTAAATCTTCTCTAGTCTCAATATAATGAGTATATATAGTACATTATAGTACAAATGTAGTACATTAGACCAATGACACTGCGGTTTGTGGCTGGCTCGCACACGGAAATGTCTGGCAATTCTTGACATAGGAACCATTCTCACATATAGCTTGATGTGATACCAAAAAATAATACCTACTTACACATAAATTGCTAAACAAACCAGACATGCACCTCCAATTAGATCGTGATTTCCTTCAGAAAAACTCCAAAACAGGTAGTTCCCATATTACACACCGAAATACGTATAAAAAAAGCTGAGCAAGTGTAATTGTATTACACATTGTATTACAAAATAGTATTTCATTTTCTTCCTTCCACCGTCATTATCAGCAATTTCACTTTCCTGCCGCTCATCCTCAGACGATCAACCCTTATAACTACTTAATCCATTCAATTTAAAGAAGAAAAAAACGATGT
This sequence comes from Lepidocyrtus paradoxus, assembly GCA_034696885.1. Classification (NCBI taxonomy): domain Eukaryota; kingdom Metazoa; phylum Arthropoda; class Collembola; order Entomobryomorpha; family Entomobryidae; genus Lepidocyrtus; species Lepidocyrtus paradoxus. The sequence continues at coordinate 11,323 of JAQGAH010001645.1, forward strand.
TATCACGAACCTTTTGGTTTTTCTCACCCAACGCAGACTTATTGACGTATAAAAAAATAAATAGACAGTTACTAAAAAGAACGATTATGGCGCATTGTGTGCTTCAGACATGTAAATGTCTTTTCATATAAAAAAAAGTGGAAATGGTTACTTTTTTTCTTTGCGTAGGTTTGGGAAAATAACATACGTAAAAAAATTATTGCTTCAGTCAACTTGCTACACATGTTTCAGAACTTTTTTTTGTTACAAGTACAAGAATTTTTCTTGTTCTCGTGCCTGCAATTTCTTATCCTTTGCTGATCTCAGAGCGAACAGGATGATACCGGCTATAGTCATGGTACAGCTTATAGCCAATAATGACCACTTCCCGTATTCCAGTAGTAGTAGAGGTAGCACAAGCATGTAGCGAAGCTTATTCAATTGGACTTCTTCCTGGACGGCATCCTGAGAAGGGAAAAAAAGTAATGGATTTATGTTTACGCTATCAAAGATAATGGTCATTAGGGCAAGTTTTACTACTCATTATTCCTACTACTCAAATATCTGGATTGAAAGTATTTTTCAATCTGAAATGAGAATGGATAGTTTTTTTTTTCTCTGAAAGTGAGTTGTGTAATGCTTATGCAACCTCATATATAGGATAGTATATGCTTACCTCGTCAATCCATACTAGCGGAACTGTGACATCAGGTACGTTTGCGAACACATCGACGGAATCGGAAGGCTTGAGATGAGTATTCAGCTGAATCCTCTTATTACCCTTGATTACAACTCCCGTTCTCTGTACAAGAGTAACAATAATAGAAAATGTAAACGAGACTGTATAAATTAGAATGACACTAATTTGCCCAACTTCTGTAAACGAACAGTGCTTTTCGTCTACCCGGCTTGAGTCATTGTGAACAATGGCCAGGCCACTACGGTATCTCACTGTGGCTATGATTACGTGTGAGAAATGAATATGCACATAGGTACATGTATGCATAAGTATGATGATGCAACTTTTAAGCCACTTACCGGTTCAATGATAAGGTTGGACTCGTGAATACTGGGATCTG
>JAQGAH010001646.1:0-12375 GCA_034696885.1 Lepidocyrtus paradoxus
ATGAGACTTTTTACAAAGGAGACACGTACCTTTTTTGTCCAGTATGCATTTGTTGTATGTTGGTCCGAATTTCTCATCCATGCGGAATTTTTTGGAGCAGGACCCACAGGACAATTGGAGTCCATCGTCAATTTGGAGTAATGATGGCCAGTCTTGGTTGCAAGCGATGCAGGTGCAGATGAAGTTGTATGTCTTTTTTAAATAGGCCCTTCGTTCGTCCCGTGTATCAGCAAGGAAGACTCTACTGTATGAAGTGACCAACTCCTCCCCTGCTTTGATGCCCTTTAGAGCAACGAAAGCCATCCTACCACTTGCCAAATCATGAACCCTCGTTGTATTCGGTTCGCAGGAGTGATTAATCAAGCTGGCAACTGCGTAAGTTGCGGCCCCATACTGGGGGGACTGAATGCCACGAATTCGCTCGCTTAATATGGTGGGCTCTTTTACCAATAATGTGATCCCCTCGAGACCGATGACCTCATCCAAGGAGATGGAATTGTAGGCAACGTTTTCAATATGATGTAGAATCATTGAGGCGACAAACGTCTTGAAGAATTCTTTGGGGTGGGTATTTAGATATGATATTTCGTCATAAAAGGTTGAAAACTTTTCTAATGCTGTGGCAAATATAAGTCCAAGGAGGACATTGGTGAAGTACTCGATATTTCCAAAGTCTCCAGCCTCGTGTTTATGAGCTATTAAGTGGTAAATGGGCAAATATGAGTCGGAGCTGTAAATCCCTGAGTCGGGGTCCGTACCAAGTGCAAAAGAGGGGTCCTGTTTCGATGGGTTGATAAATAGCTTAGGATCCTTTACTCGGAACAAGCGATACATCTCTTGGGGGCCAACGGTACATATTATACGGATGGCCATGTGTATATGTCGTTGCGTTCTCGTGTTGTGAAGATATGGATAAACTGAGCATTCATATTTGTGATAGCGTTTGTAGGCATCTTGGAGACACTCTGGGCTGCAGTAAACCTCCTGTAAAAAAATTTAAAAAAACAACCCTTTTATGTAATAACTTATTTTGAATGATAATACATATATGATATTAGAACGCGTATTAATTTCATGAAATCTTACAAACACGCATCCAGGACAAGGAATGCCACCACCTCCACGAACTCGTTTGAAGCAAGAATGGCAGTGATTCATGTCCCACTTTAATGAATTTTTTAAAACTCTTACGAATGGCTCTTCAACTATCATTGTTGTCCCTAAACATTCAGACAAAATTACAATGAACCATTTTTAAAGCTTCATATGAAATCTTGCAATAAATCATAACATTCACATTGCATACCAGGAGGAATGTCACGGGTGACGACAAGCTGTCTTCCTTTCACATTGTCCACCCTAATCTCCACAAAATTTTCAGCCGCAGGAATGTTAGGATTCGGTTGCTTAATTTTGAATAAGAGTAGGTTCCTGTATTTCACTCGCTTTTCCATTTCTTCTAAACTGTCTTTAGCGAGCTCCAGCATGAAGCTCTGCTTCTCCGCCAAAAAGCCAATGCACTTTACTCGCCTTTCTTCAAGTTCTTGACGCATTGTATCGGTGAGATCCCCTTTTTTGTCCTTTAGCAAATTTAAAATCAAATTTATGTCTCGAAGAGCTTCCTCCCCTCCACGAACAGTGAGTAGGAGCTCGGAACGCTCAGAGAGACCGAGGAAGAACTCGCTCAGGACGATATTATCGTCTTCCCCACTTGTTGCATTGTTCCCTTTCCCTTTGCTATTGCTCGCTAGTGGATGTGGAGCATAGGCTATTGCAAGATTATAGTAGAGTAGAGCCTCTTTGTTGTTCTTTTCGTCTTTGCATTTCCGGCCTTTCTCCAAAAGCCTGGAAGCTGTTATCGAGTTCTTTCTGTAGGCTTATAAACAGATATAGATATATTAAAAATTATGGCAGGATTGATTGGACAGGCTGAAGAAATATATGTGTATGTATTGTTGTGAAACTTTACAGTTAAGCTCATCTTGGCAGTATGGAATCCATTCAAAGTATTTCTTGAACAAATACACCCTCCCAACATCATTCTCTGATGTTTTTAGCATTTTCTCAAAATCCACTCCACTTTCATCAACCTTCTCGAAGAATTTCTCACTGATCAAATCCTTATGAGTGGGCTTGCTTTCGTCGGTGAACTCGCCGTTTAAAATACGTTTCATTAATTTAGCGTCACACATTTTGAAGATTCACTGAAAAATTAAAAAACTGGCAAAACACTGAATAAAATCGGAGCATGGACCTACTAAATAATTGACAAGCTCAGTGGATTTTAAAATCAATGCTGTTGATTAAATATATTAACAAAAGAATTATAGAATACCGACAGCGTCTGCACTACTACACCTGTTGTCGTACCATAAAAAAAACTTTGATTTAAGAAACTAACTTGGGATTTTAAATTAATTTAATATACTTCTTAAAGTAACCACTACCCCTTGCCCTGTCTGTCATCAAATTAAACTTCTTAGCTATTGAGTCTTTCTAATTCATTTTTCCAAAAAGGAATGTCCCACACTGGTGGTTTCAACATAACGACTACATGCATGGAGCATCATTGGTGCGTGGTTGTAGTATGAATACTAACAGACCAACGTATAGTACGACACAAAATCCGATAAAAGAAGCAGGAACAAGAAACGCTTTCACTGGTAATAAAAAATAAAAATGCACGACACATCTTGCGTGTTGCAGACCACGTTTCAAACGCTACTTTCCATTTCATTCTATCGACCTTTGTAGTATAAAATGGATCGTCTAATATATAAACTCTTTTCCAAAAGTTTTTCAGTGAACAGTCGTCGGTTTTGAGATCGGCGGTTACGCTTTCGTGTACTCTCCCGTACATAATGCATGTATCTATAAATAGCAAAAAAAACTCGCAAAGCATCCGCGATCAATTCAGCCAACTCATTCATCCCCTCCTCGAAGAATTTTAAACCGTAAGCTTTCGGCCTCTGAAGATATCATGCTTTTGCAGTGCCTAATAAGAGTTTCCTTCCGGAATGAAGGGAAAAGCAATATCTAACTATGCCATATGTATGTATATCAGGATATCGTTGGAGCGATTCAAATTATTAAAAGACTTTACATGAAAAGACTTTTTAATTCGTTGCTCGCAATTTATGTACTTTATTAGATACTCGCTACTCCTTTTGCGACCCCCGTGATAAGCGACCTACTCAGTAGGACCTTACGCCTATCACCTTCCAATAGAGACAGGACACTCTATGGGGTACTGTGGAATGCATCCCACTGTCCTAAGTGGGCCGAGGTATATTTCAACCAGAGAGCTACTAAAGACCACAGTACACGCGCCTACTTGCACGATTCGTTGAGTTATGCCGGGGAGAAAAACTTCTTGCCTGTGCCTTGCCTTTCCATCCTATAAAATGAATTCCAAACTACAAATGATAATAATATAAGAATTATATGCATTCAATTATCGACTATATGCTTGACGCAGCAACTTAGGATTAGATTGACATTCATGAAATTGTCAGGTAAGTCATCGATCGTAGGCAATTCAAAATATGTATTTGGTAACTGATTCAACGAATTTGGAAACAATAAAGTCATGCAGATAGAAGGTGATGTCTCTAGAAAAAGCAAATATCATATAGGTAAATATAAGTAGCTAACAAAAATCAAAACGTATCAATTAAGCCAAACCTTGTAGTAGTTATTATTAATTTTTATTCTTTTCAGATTATAACCAGCATTTGAAATAAAATATGATTTTTTTTTTAAATTCGCACCTCTACTTACTATGAAATACATAATATGTGGATTATTAACTTTAATACCAATGCAGTTAAAATTTTTCATATTTCACGTCTACAATGTATGGAATCTCCAATGTCTATCACGGAGGTATAGATCACATTTTCCTTCCAAAATTTCACGGCGACGGCTGAAAACCATTTTAAATCATTTTGAATGAAATAAACACTTATTGTAATGTAATAGGCACAGTATTTAGTTAAAGACAATATTACCCGCTTGATATTAGGCAGAGACCCGTTCTTTGGTTTTGAATTTGAAATCCATCTCTGACAGTAATCATGGTCCATCTCTGTGGAACTGGATACTTTTGTGCTGGATCCCGGAAGTAGGACAGCGCATTATTCGTTTTGTATTTATCAGGGCTCAGAAAAAATAGCTTTTTTCCGATGGCTCCTTCAGATCATAAAAAAGATTTCAATCGAGAAAGTAAAGATTAGTAAATCGTGAATCGGATTGCATAAGTAATATCAAGATTTTATTAACTTTGTACTAAAGTTATTTTTACAAAAAAAAACTAACCAGACTTTTCGACAGTCCACTTTTGTTCTCCAAAGTTTTGCCAATTTTCTGCAACAATGCGAGCAAATGGGGTATTGCCTCCCTCAGTGGTTATATGCTGCAAATAAAATTCATGTAAAAATCGTTTCCGTCAGCAACTCTTACCCTTGTTATTTTAATAAGGCTTAAGTTAAGGCCCAGTTACAGCTTACCAACCCATCAGCAAGATTCTCGATCCTGTACTTTCCTTCCATCATGTCGGCCCCTGCACGGGAAGCCAAGACAAAAAATACTCCCACACAGATTAGTTGTCGCATTTTTTAAAATCAAAATTTCCTTAAAATTCTGTCTACTTCTGAGTCATGTAGTCTTACTGATCTGGTCTTTACAGGACCAATGGTTGAAACTAACTGTTCTCTGATCCCGACTCAGAGCTAAGATCTGAAATTCTTGTTGAGTCTATCATCATGATCATGGCTATATAACTGTCGAAATGTACAGGTTCTTAATCAAATCAATAGATTTAAGCAAGTATACAATGAATTTATGGTGAGTGGACGAATGCAACATTTGGTCAATGTAATACTTACAATTATGCATTCGATGATGATAAACATGTATGATAAAAAATCAAACAATACCGTTGTTGATCCGATTAAAAGTTTGTTTATTTAAAACCTGAAGTGCAAGCAAGATCAGTAGTACCAGTCAACATACAAACCATATTACAATACATTTGTCATTTAAAAGTTAGATACATATACACACATATAAACTTATTTTGAACTTTAAAAGATGAGACATGCTTACGAAACTCATTTTATAAAATAATATCCTTTCATATATAATTCATTCATATCCCTCGTCTTAAGGCAAGCTACGCTATCATAAAAACTACTAGAAAGACAAGTATGTACTAAGTCGCCTCGTATCATATCATAGAAAAGCTGGGAAAACTACTTTTGCAGTTTTTCTAAATATATATAAAAGAACAGGTTTTGATTTGACTCTCATTTTAAAATTTAGATCGGTAGAATACACCATTGCTAATTAATTATCGCAAATTCAGAAAGCTGAGTTAGCCATCAATGCATCAATCACACCCCGAACAACCATACTCTACTACTTTGCTATGCAGTTCAGACATCGTAAAAAATGTGACTGCTTTTGTACCCATGTGGACATTCCATGTGGGTGCAAGACCGGACACGGTATCTGAACAACATAGTAAGAATACTGTGACATGAAAAACATTCTCATTCACTTTGCTTTCTCACACATTCTCTTTGCTTATTTATTTCAATTTGATGTAGTTGTAAAACAGATATACAATTTTATGCGCTGAATTTTGTCTCAAATACCATACTACTTCGGCGTCGGTGTGGAAAGGTCTTTCTTATTTCAGCCTTATTCTGCCAATTTTACCTGTGAAAGAATTTGTTGTTTTACTGCCTTTAATTTATACATTTTACACCTCGTTTTGAAACTCAGTTGAAAATAACAATGAACATTTACGTTTTACATTTGTTTGAACGCAGATCAGTCCTCTCCAAAATTGTAAGCTTTTTTAACTAAAAAATTTGATAATTGCATAGTTCAAAAAAATGCTTTTTAGAGCTAAGCAATTCTGGAAACCGGGCTGGCACTATCTGAAAAACTCTTTTGGTTCTTCTGGTATCAGAAAATAACATGTGCATGACGGCCAAATGTACTCCAAAATCCCAGCGAAAATACTACAATGGCAATAAAAAATCTAATACAAAGGTTACGACAAAAGATTAGGGCAGCGATAATAATTATGAGTTTCAATTCATTTGCCATTCTAGTCCAAAGAAGAGTTTGTCTACGTAAAGGTTCAGATTCATTTTGTCGTTCAACTAGTTAGTAGACGTAGTTTTTTACTGCATTTTTATCATCATGTTACTGGCAGGGGATTCCTCGGGACTAGGAGATTAAATGCAACAATTGTGGATTTAGCTGCGCGTTTTTCTATAGTGTCCCCCCTCTATATTTAAATTTAACGTCGTTTAAAAAGGAGCTCGGAGGAGCACATTCCACCTTAAATATCCTCGCTAATGGTCCAGGGAAACTGCTGGTTGTCTTGCCAACCGAACGTTTTTGAAGTGGGGAATTAGTATAACCTTGCCTTGTCTGCGCTACGGTATTAGGATGGCAAGCAATTTTAATTGCAGTGAGAAACATCAGCCAAGATCTTTGTGCATCCTAAATATTTTCTATCTTAGAAAATGTTTAAGCAATTTAAAATAATGAATCTTGGTAGCTTGACGTTGGTTTCAGTTTCCAAAATAATTACAAGGAACTTTAAAAGTAATCACCTAGAATCCATTTTAATTAGAAATAACGCTATGGGAATCAAATAAAAATAAATACTTCTCCCTAATAAGTACAATTTTAGATAGACAAATCATGATCTTTTTTAATTCAAAAAGTTAGAATTATGTCTGTGCATAATATACCTTTCTGTGTTTGAGTCAATTCTTTGCTAGTTTTTGGTAATTGCACTTTTATTTTGTTTGCCACACTAAAATTTATTTATAATTTCAATAATTGGATTCAAAGGTGTATTCAACAGTGTTGAAACTTCCTGTTCCAGTTATTTCTGAAAATATCCAAGACAAGACAGGGAATAGGATCTTGTTGCAGCTAGGATTTTGAGTGCCGCGACTGAAAGCAGTAGTGAGGTTTCCGAATTGGTCCGACTCTTCCCCACCTTGGAAATTTGAGGGATCCGTCACATCCGATTTCCAAACTCAATTGGTATATGTATATATATATTGTTACATCTTCCAGGAAAAAGCCAGCATTGTTTAGTGATCATATATATAAACGAGTAATATGCTAATTCAGGAAAGCCCAGAGAACAAAACTCTTCGATTTCCTTCCGTCTGTAGGAACGCATGCGCTACGCTTGGTTCTGTAGTGAGCCTCTTGATGTGCTTGCTACACACAAACACATGCTACCACGCATTTAACAGACTGGATGAGGTATACATTCTCCCATCACCACTACTACTATATCGTGCGACAACACCACATGATCTGTAAGGCCAATCACGATACATTCTCCTATGACTCCTTGGGAAATGCTTGGGTTTGAATTGCACGCTTGGCATTAAATTGCATATTTGCCGATAGCCCGCACTTTACAGCTCGATACCCATTCAACATTTTGAGGATCATCATCATGAGGTAAGAAGTAAAAGTTTTTGAAACAACGGCAACTACAATTAAAAGTGTTTTCAAAGATGTAAGCTGTGATCTTGGGACTGATTAATATTTGTGGATTTATTTTATAGTTCTTGATTGACAAGATTGACAGTGGATAACTGAGAATAAACCTACAATTGGGGGAACCCGAAGGGAGCCCAAGCGTAATTTTTATTGGAGTGAACGTGAGGAGGTGGAGAACTTTTGAGGTAGTGATGAAGGTGGATGGATTTAAATTAAATACCATCATATTTGTTTGGTCCGTACCATATCATTATCATTGATTATGATTGTCATGCAGGCAGACATGCAAATGTGTATTTGTTTTATGGCCATGAGCCATAAGTTCAGCCACCTTCACTTGTAAAATTCATTCTTTTAACCAATTTTAGAGAGGAATCGTTTAACAAAGAACTTGCCTCTCATTGGTCAAAAAAACTTCTTTGTCATTGGGTCTTTAAGAAAATGCCCAAATTGTCAATTGTAATACGCGTCTTTTTTCTGTAATCATTTCATGTTTTACACACACTACTTGTCCAACTTTTCAAGAAGAACCTACCTTCAGTTGTTGTCTTATCATTTCAATTGCTATAACTTTTTCTGGTACAAATTCAATTGACAAAGTGTTTATTTCAAATCAATAAATTCAAACAGTTCTAAATCTATAACCTGAGACTCCTAATCATCCTCCTTTTTCTTATCCATATTCAAAACCCCCAACAATGCTAAAAGAGTCATAATCCAACATCTCTCCACAACATTATTAACATAGAATCGCACAATATTTTTTTACCTTTTGCGTGGTTTCAGTAATGACAATTGTCATGTTCGGACTAATTCATTTTTTTGGATTTATTTTATAGTTCTTGACGAGATTGACAGGGAATAACTGAGAACAAACCTACATTTGGGGAGAACCGGAGGGAGCCCAAGCGTAATTTTTATAGGAGTGCCCGATGTCAAATTCTGGATTTAGTGGAGGAGGGGAAGGAAACAAACGGAAACGCGAGGAAAACTTGCGAACAAAAAATAATCGCTACTGTGTACAGTGTGGCTATACGATCTACAATCAAACGAATTTGAAACAGTAATATTTTAAACTTCTAATATTATTTCTACTATTAATTTAATTAATTTTCAACATTATTCCATCAACAATAATGGTTTATTCTATTTTTTACAGCCCATTGTCCAGTAAAATCATGTAATTCGCTGCTACTTTTTCGTGACTCAACCAAAGAATGGTTCAGGTGTGGACAATGTGAATTGTTCATTCATTGTAATTAAATATTTAAATGATATAACACTAACGTATTGTTTTATATAATGGCATTTATAACAAACATGTTACTAAACATTTTTATTGTAGTTGACATGCAATTTTGTCAACTTTGCGGGCATGGGCAACATCTGGCAATTCAGAAAAAGGTAAGACTAATTAAATCAGAAGCTGAATCAGCAAAAGCTTACTCAATGCAAAACAACGTGAACTGGACTATAAAAAAACTACAAGCCAAAAGAAGTTGGATAAAATGCAATCGGAATTGGAAAGATTAGGCAATGTAGTGAAAGTTCAAGAGATTATGACAAAAGTCTTGCGAGATTTACCTATAGTCAATGATGACAGTACTGAATCCGTTGATGAGAACTCATCTCAAACTTCTGTAGTCTCTAATTTAGCGTGATTTACATGATGATTTGTAATTACATGCATAGAGTTTTGCAAATTAAAATAAATAAATGATGTAAATTTTGCCACTATTGCTGCACGTTCAAATATAACTATGTTCTAGATCCGTTCATTACATGAACGGGCTTTCTCTTCTAGTTTATTATACGACAGGAGCAGCAAAGTGCTCATGAAACAAGAACGTGCATTCAGCACAGAGAAAACCTGTTGGCATTTGGACAGTTTATTTGAGGGTAAAGTCGCAGCAGCACAACTTTTGACGTGCTCACTTCCAATTGGTCGGATGATCAGATCATCCGACAAGCCAGTAATTTTTCAAGAAGAAGGGAAGAGTTCTTTGAACATTTTTTCGTCTCTTTTTTCTTCTTCACTCTCGATCAAGAAGCGATAGGGTTGAGTAAAGCCGGCAAAGTATCTCCCTAAGAGAAAAGCTTAGAGTCAAGCCGGGTAGCAGTAAAGCCCATCAGCGGGTAACTCCTGGCAAAGAAAAGAAAATAGAGAAACTCGCAATAGAGAAGCGCTAAGGTGAAGTAAAGCCAAGTAGGTATCTCCTCAAACAAAAGATTGTAGAGTCCGGCTGAGCGTTGTAGGTTAGTTTGCAGCAGGGGCTGCTATATAATTACTTGTATTAACGTCAACGTACGTTATATTAGGTATATTTGTACATATTTAGCAATACCTTAGCGTGTATACGCGTATCCGTGCGCCTAATATAGAAATAGCCATGTAGAAATAGCCATATAGAATGACGTACTGAATCCTTTCCTCTGAATATCACAGAGGAATATCATAAAGAAGCCTGCGGAATGTTTCTCCGTAAGCAGTAATCTCTGAGACACCCTAGTGGAATCATCTCCAGTTATTCTTCACAGGCATGCGCTTGGGCATGCCTCATCATCCATACATTCAGGTAGCATTGGTGCAAGGACAGGGCTAAAGGGACCTAAACCTTTACAAGTTACAGAAAAATAAAAACAAGCCTAGCAAGAAGAGAAAAATATTTAACAATATTTTAAATGTTATTCACGTTAGTTTACTAACTTAATTCCGGAAATTAAGGATGATTATCCAGTTAATCATCATTCAAAGTAGTTTTTGACGCAAGAACAGTTTGCAAAAGGTTTCGTAATTAAGTTTGAGTCATAAGTAAAATGGAGTATTTGTGAAATGTAATTTAATGTGAAAATAAAAGTTGTTATTTCATTAATCAATGAACTTTTGGCGTCAAACTTTTCTAATCATTTCGCTCATCAGAGAGAAACACCCGTCACAGACACTACTCCCAGCGTATGAGAACACGGATCTTTAGACAAATCAACAGGGACAACTTAAGAATTTTAGATCGAGTCCTCAGAACTCTGGCATCCGTAGCTTTCATAAGAAGAACGCAACATATATTATTCTAGTGTACTCTCGGTTGGTAGTGCTCTAACGTGTAAAACTTATGTAGTTATACCGGCCAATAAACCTATAAGAAGTCAGTTGCGTTAAAGGTTTTGAGTTTGACTATAAAATGTTATATGAAACTTCGTAAACCTCATCTGTCAATTTTTACTTTTCGTTTGGGGCAACTGGAGAGAAAGTAACTAAGTACTTACAGTAATAAAATTATCAGTCCACCAAGCTGGCTAAGCAAACTTGGGAAGGTTTATTTTTTTTTTCAGCAAATATTGACTTTTTTCCCTTTGCGGCTCGACGCATTACCTACCAATTAAATTCATTGTTAATCATTTTTGAGGTCATTACATTATATCATCCATCCAAGCTCAGATGGTGACAATGTAATCTGTCAAAATTTTACGATTTATCGATTTGATTTCTTTTTAAAAATATATATAATATTAAGTTTAGCTTCATACATTTAAACAAACTTGGATGAGTACAAGCATCATATCATTAGTACTATGAACTAATAAGGGTTCATACCGACTGTGTATACAAAACGTCAGATATCGTTCCAAATCCCATTCCCAGACATTATCTTTACTTATGGACGGACTCCATTCATCACCCTAGCCGAGCGTCAATATTATTCTTGTTTTATAGTTTCTTTCAATTTCCCTTGACAAACTGCTGACGGTCAGAAATAAAAGTCTAACCATTTAATACAAGTGTTAGTTAAAGGCATTTTAAATAGCTAAAAATAGTTTAAAAAAAGGAAAATCTAGCTTTGTTTAGACGATAAATTAAACAAATGCAAGCTAAGAGAGGACTCGCCGACTGTATATGGGAGTGCGGAAACAGTAGCCCGTATACTCATGGGTGGGATAAGGTAACGGATGACTCAACAAATGAAACAACTAGTTCACTGTAAAGATGATCAGTAAAACGATCCATTCCTTGCCCAGCTTAATATAATAATTGCCTTAGTAAATGGCTGGCTAAAGCCATAGGGAATAAATTCACCTACTTGTTGATTGCCAATAAGTTAATGGGGAGTATTAAAGTTTTATTGATATTGTGGCATTGTAGGAATGCCACAGCGTTAAAATAATTATTAATATTTTTGTCAATGCTAAATACTTAACAAGGGAAATTGTATCCCTATTTTAGGTCTAAAATATTGAATTAACATGGGCCTTATGGAGACTCGTCAAGAGTCTCCAAAGGAAGTGGTTGAAAGATAACGGGGTCCAGCAAAGAGCATTGTCTATGCTCTTTGCTGGACATGAATAATAGGATGATGAATGAGAAAAAGGGATCATTAAGAATCTGGGTCTTGAGAAAGTAAGAGGTTAGCTATTCAAAAGGTCCAAGAGGACCAGAACACTTTGTAAAGCCATGCAGATAAGATAATAAATACACAAGTTGCACCTAGAAGGAATAAATGAATATTATTGGGGCAAGATGAGATTTATTGGGAATCATCCGGACTACACATGAAGAAGGGGATTGCATCGACAAGGACATTAGTGGGGGGGACTTCCACTATACCACAATATTGTTGTGAAGCAATTTACTTTTAAAGGCAACAGTTACCAACTATTTGGACCAAAACAATAAATGATAGGTGTTGGGTACATGTGAGACGCTTTTCGTTTTTCATGAGCAGAACAAAGTTGTTTTTTGGTGTGCTCAGCGTGGTTGCAGAATTTTGCACACTCTGGATGTGATAACTGATTCTAGGGGAAATCAGAAGCTGACCAACTTTTGTGAGATTG